>JAQZBX010005777.1:23029-55357 GCA_029593785.1 Cabassous unicinctus
AAAAAAAAAAAAAAAAAAAAAAGATTGTTTTGACTACTCTGGGTCCCTTGTATATATAAATGTCACCTTTGGTTTGTCAATTTCTGAACAAAAAGTGAGCTGGAATTTTGATAGGGATTGTATTTAATCTATAGATCTATTTGAGGAATATTACTAACTTAACATTTTTAAGTCTTCTGTTTCATGATCATGGGATACCTTTGCATTTATTTATATTTTATTTTTGTCAATGATATTTTATAGTTTTCAGTGTATAAGTCTTATACTTCTTTTGTTAAATTTATTTCTAAATATTTTATTCTTTTTGATATATTGCAAATGGAATTGTTTTCCTAATTTCATTTCAAATGTTTTATTGCTCATGTATAGAAATACAATTGATTTTTATGCAAGCTTGCTGAACTTGTTTGTTAGGTCTAATAGTTTTTAGTGGATTCCTTAGGATTTTCTGTGCATAAGATCGGATCACTTGCAAATAGAGATAACTTTCCTCTTTTATTTCAAATCTGGATGCCTTTTATTTCCTTTTCTTGCTTAGTTGCCCAGGCTAGAACCTCTAATACAATATTAAATAAAAGTGGAGAGGACATCCTTGTCCTGTTCTTTATCTTCAGAGGGAAGCATTTTGTAACATGTTACCTATAGGTTTGTCATATTACCTTTTTTTCCAGTTGAGGAAATCACCAGTTTGTTTAGTGTTATTTTATTTTTTTTCAAATTATCTTGAAAGAGTGTTGGATTTTGTCAGTGCTTTTTCTCATTTATACAATTATCATGTAGTTTTCGTCCTTTATTTTATTAATCTGGTTTATTGCAATGATTGATTTTCATATGATAAGCCAACCTTGCATTTCTGGATAAATCCCACCCAGGATGATACAGAATATTTTTATATGTTGCTGGATTCATTTTGCTAGTTATTGTTGAGGGGTTTTGAATCCTTATTCATAAGAGATATTAGTCAGTAGTTTTCTTTTCTTAAGATGTCTTTTCTGGTTTTAATATCAAGGCACTACTAAACTCAAAGAATGAGTTGTGTAGTGACTTCCTAGCAATTTGTCCTTTTCATCTAGGTATTCAGTTTGTTAGCACACAATTGCTCATACTTGTAATACTTTTTATTTCTGTAAGGCTGGTCTTGATACCCCCTTTTTCATTCCTGGTTTTAATAATAAGAATCTTCTCTCCTTTCATAGCTTGGTCAGTATAGCTAAAGATTTGTCAGTTTTGTTGATCTTTTCAAAGAACTAAATTTTGGTTTGTTTATAATTTTCATCAAATTTGGAAATTTGGATAATAGCCATTATTCCTTCAAATATTTTTCCTTTCTCTCCTCTTCATCTGGGACTCCTATAACATGTATGTAAGAACATTCTTCAGGTCACTCAGGCTTTGTTCATTTTTTTTCTGTCTAATTTCTCTGTACTTTATTTTGGATAATTCTTGTGCTATGTCTTCGAATTCACTCATGTTTTCCCAGCAATGTCTAATCTGCTGTTAAGTCCATCTGGTCAAATTTTCATTTCAGATAATGTATTTTTCACTTCTAGAAGTTACACACACACACACACACACACACACACACACACACACTATGAACAAATGAACAGACAGGGCAAATAGAACACAACTAGCAAGATGGTAGATTAAAAAATCATTTATATAATGATATATGTCTTCTCTTTCTCTCCTCATCATGATCATGTTCTTATAAACACTTGAACATAGTTATAACACCTGCTTTATCTTGCTTTTCTGTTGGCTCTATAATCTCTTATCATTTCTGAGTCTGTTTCTATTGACTGATTTTTTTCTTCTGAGTATAGGTCACATTTTCTTTGGCATGACCAATTTTGTATTAGGTGCTGGACAATGTAAACGTTATGTGATTGAGGATTTGAATTTTGTTGTCTTCCTTGAAACAGTGTTGGTCTTTGCTTTGCAAACACATAAGTTACTTGGAGCTTAGTTTGCGCTCTTTGAAGCCTGTTATTTTAAACATGCAATTTTATTTTTTCATTTGCAGTGACCTATTACATATATAAATTTTTCACTGGAGTCAAAATATTTTTATTTCTGAAGAAAGGAAACATTTTAAATTCCCTTTTAGCGTTTCTGTATATTAGTTGTGGTCTTTTTCTATACTGGAATATATTTTTAATTCACCTACTTGAAACTATGTGAATGCCATGTATTCACATAGACTTACAACTTATATAGCTATCGTTTTAAAACAAATTAACAGAAGGTGACTTTCTTATAGGAGGAAAAACCTTTGATTCCAAATAGAAACAACTGGGCCCCTGCGCACGTGCGGGGTGGAGGGAGGGCGGCTCTGCTTTCAGGGGGCACGTGGGGCTGAGCGGGAGCTGCACCTGCCCCCGGTGGGGGGGGGCTGAGCGGGAGCTGCACCTGCCCCCAGTGGGGGGGGCAGCAGAGGAGTAATTCATGATGTGCCTCTTGAACCCCCGAGAGCAGGCTCTGACCGATGATCATCAGAGGCCAGTAGCCTTCCTGCCTGCAGAGTAAATGGACAGTATATTAGGAAGACTCGCATCCAGCTTCCTGTTTAGATGGGAGGGTGAGGATTCCTAATCCTGGATCATCAGTGCACCAAACAGTCCAAAACTCAGTGGATTTCTTCTTCTAGTCCCTGTTTTTTGATGGCTAGAGCGCTCATGAGAAGGGCGCTGCCAGGCTACCTGAGGGTTAGAGCACCTTTTGAGAGGAAACCAATGAGTGTTTGCTCCTTTTAGTGACGCTTTAAAGGCTGTGCCAATCCTTTACTGTGAAATGTGGGAAAGGATGGAAAGCAGCAGAGGAAGACACATCTAGTGAAAACATAGGAAGCTTATGAAAGCTTTGACTAGAATTGCTTCTTGGTAATATCAGAGACACAATCTCATCACAGTATTTTTTCCTGCTGACCTATGCTTGCATACCAACGATGTTAAGTGGCATTTTCTTCTTAGTTTTTCATTTCTAGAAGGAAATATACTCCATTTATACAACTATAATATTGAGTAAAGTGCTTTCTTTTCACAACTCCCTTAACAGTTTTTGGAGATGGCATTTCTGATTTTCAGAAATTAATGTAAAATTGGGAAGCGAGATCCTGTAACTTGAGAACTCGGGACAGCCTCAGCTTTAAACAGAGTGTGTTGATAGTACATTGTTTCAGATGTGCAGGTAAGATCATTTCCTGAACAATAAGATGCATGAAAGGAGCAGAAATAAAAAAATTTCCTAATTAAAATAAAATAATCACTTTGAAACCAGTCTGACCTAAATTTGAATCTTGAATTAATTGTCTTTATAATATTTGATGTTACTTTAAACTCCCCAAGTTTTATTTCTTTTGGTATCAGTGCAAGTAAGAAAGGAGTAAAATAAGGCAGTATGGTGTAACAAGCTTGGCACAGTCCTGACACGTTGTGGATGCACAATTAAGAGTGGCTGTTGTTTTAACATGAATTCAACTGAAATTGCAAAGCACCAATCCAAATAATATTTTTAATGTATAGCTTTCAAAAAAGTGTTCACTGTCATTCTCTCATCTACCAGGAAAGAATTAAAGCTAGCCTTGGTCTTCTGCCACAACGGCTGAAGGTCTGAATTGGAAACCAACCACATTCTACACAATTCAACCTTCTCTTTCCATCAGTCGAAAAACTGAATATCAGGGATTTCAAAACTTGTCCACAGAGAGTCAACGACTTCAGAGCTGAGCCAACTGCAGGCCCAGGGCTCCTTCAGCAGCACCAACACCACTCCTGTTTGGTTTGCTTTTTGCAATTTCTGTAGCACCTGCTCACACCCCACCACCCTGGTCACCGCATTGCAGCATCGTCCTGGGTAGAGGGCATTTCCCCCTGCTTTGGGGGCAGGGTCTCGGGAGATTTTTGGACATTTTTTTTTTTCTCAGAATCCTAGTGTTTCTGCAACAAATTCTACACCAAACCTGAAGTTTTAAAGAAAAAAAATATAAGAAGAAAACCACAGTCTGTCTCCCTGTCTTGTCCCACCACAGCCACGTGAAGGCAGTCACCGGGGCATGGTCTTCTGTCTGGGAATCCCATCCTGCCTTTGTCAGGTGACACAAATGCACTGTGTTTTCATGCCTTCAAAAGGGGCCTGGCCCTGCTTTGGAATTTGTGCTCCTGAGAGTGACAGAGTTGGGCTCAATTATGTCTTCCCTGCACATGGCTCATCTGTCCCTTCTATTTAAGCCTATACTTGGTACTGGAATTTGTAGGTGTACGTCCAAGAGACTCGAGTCTTTGGGCTGTCCACGTGCCAGCTGGGCCCGGAACTTCGGCGGAGTTGCAACACCTACTCTACAGCTCATTGGACTCACCCAGGACAGCTGGCGGGGAGATGATGATGGACAATGGCCACCCCAGGGAATGGAGAGAGTCTGCTCCTGCAGGCCAGATAGTCCCATCCATCTTTTCCATGGGATATAAGCCCCCTTTCAATTGGAGGTGGAGTGGATGTCACCATCCCAGAAACCTCGGGATTGGGGGAAGAGCTATGTAGAGTGCACTTACTGGTATTCTACTATAGACATATTGTGATTCTAGCACTGGAAGAAGTTACAACATTGATGTGGAGCCAGTGGCCACTGGAGGCTCTGGGGGCAGGAGGAGGGAAAAACAGGTGTAATACGGGGGCTTTTTCGGGACTTGGGAATTGTCCTGAGTGACGTTGCAACAACAGATATAGGCCATTTTATATTATCACATAACATGCAGAACTGTGTGGAGAGAGTGTAGACTACAATGTGAGCTGTGGTCCATGCTTAATGGCAAAGCCCCAGGACGTGTTTAACAATTGCAGTGAATGTGCCACACTAATGAAGGATGTTCATGTGGGAAGGTGTGGGAGGTGTGAGGAGTTGGGCATATGGGATTCCCTATATCTTTGGTATAACATTTAAGTAATCTAAGTATCTTTTTAAAAATAAAAAAATAAAAAAAAGCGGGGCCTGGGGGAGTGGATGTGTCTCAAGCAGTTGGATGCCTGCCTCCCACATGGGGAGGTCTTGGGTTCAGTTCCTAGTGCAGACAAGCAGACAACGAGCAGACAGACAAGAGCCATCTCGGGGCAGGGCGGGGGAAGGGGGCCTGGGAAGGCTGGTGGTCTTTAGTAGGAGGGTCCATTGTGAGACAAAATGGCCATTCAACATGTAATTTTTAGCAGTGAGTCCTTCAAGTATGAAGAGAGAAACCCATTCATTTCTTCTCCTGGACTTTTCCCTCATAATTTTTTTCTTTTTTGTGAGTTTATTATTTTAAGGTAAGTGTATGTAGGCATTATTAAAGATAAGGGCAATCACATGAGGAAGGAAATCAAACAATAAATAAAAAAACTCATTAGAAATTAAACATTACAAGTACCTGCAAAGATGTTCTCCGCTGGAGAGCAACATGTTCATCTTGGATTCTCAGCTTTGGACGTCTTTATAGATGGGTGGTCATCAAATACCCTTTCCTGAATAGGCCAAGGAACACAAGTCTCATTTGGTTTTCAATCCTTTAAACTTCTCGATGGTCAGCAACGTGTGGAGAGACGCACTGTTGTGGGAGCACACCCCGTGTTTCCAGTCCAGTCACAACATTCGAGTCCGCTGGATGGAGAAGACAACCAGATTTGCTCGCTCGGGGTCTGCCAGTTGATCACACAACTTCCCTGCATCACTGGTTTAACCGCGAGTGGAGATCAGGTGAAAGCACCCCTCGCAGATGGGACATTGTGGTCTTCTGAAGTGCACAGATTGCCTGCAGGGTCTTCAAAGGACATCTTCCCTGCCAGTCTTTCACAGAAATCTCATCTAGAGACACTTGATCTCCCAAAGTTTCTATCA
Source organism: Cabassous unicinctus (assembly GCA_029593785.1). Taxonomy (NCBI): domain Eukaryota; kingdom Metazoa; phylum Chordata; class Mammalia; order Cingulata; family Chlamyphoridae; genus Cabassous; species Cabassous unicinctus. The sequence continues at coordinate 28,896 of JAQZBX010005777.1, forward strand.
CCCTCAAATTCATCAAAGGATGCTGGGTTTTTGAGGCAGTGGGCACTGGGCCATTTGAGGCAATGGAGCTACAAACTGGCTTTTGGATGGCTTGGGGCACAGCCCAAGGAGGCTTGCAGAGTGGAGGCTCCCTTTCATCCCCCACTGACCGCAGCCCCTGCTGCTGTTAAGCTTTGCTGGGGAAGGTCTGGAGGATGGAGGTAACCAGGGGTCCTTCAGTCCCACTACTCAGCTGTGGCCCTCCTGAGGTCTCCATGGAATGACCGGGGGATCTCTGAGGCCCTCCACTGGGACTGCTCAGAGCTTGAGTGTCTCCCCAACCTGAGCCTGGGGCTTCGCCAGCTTTCAGCTCCCCCGTGGTCCTTCCCCAGCCTCGTGGAATTTCACCCTGTGCATGTGCAGCAAAGCCTCAGGGGGCCACGAGGCACATTTCTGGAGCCCTTTTCCTTCATGGCTCTCTCCTTTCCAAAACTCTGCCCTGCAAATTCCAGCCTCGTCAGACTCCCGGAATTCTGATCTCCAATTCCTTAACTCAGCAAGGCTGCCAGACTCTGGATTCTTCTCGTCTGCCCACGCAGTCCAGAAATCACCTTCCCGCAGGAAGCCAAGGTGATCTTGGGTTCAGCATACTCATTTCCCTTCCCTCAGGGATTTCAGTCCTGCGCTGCTGCTGTTAAATGTCTGCACATAATTGTTTGCTATATTTTTCCACTTTTCTGGCTTTTAGGTCTGGTCCTTCTTCCACCGTTGTTCTCAGGGGAAGACGTTCAGAATGAACTTCAAGTAACCGATTTATTTTAAAGTCACTTGTGTTGCTTTTTAAACGTCATTGGCACTTTGGTTGCAGAATATGCTCCTTGTGCACCACTGGCTTGGCTGATGTGGCTGCGAGCCTCACAAATGCTGGGCAGTGACGGCCACAGGTCTTCCCGCAGCCAGCGCTCACGGGGCAGGGCACGGGAGTGTGTACCTCCAGCTAAACTTGTGCTCCGGCCACAGGGGGTCTGCACCATGCGGAGGCAGCCCTAGACCTCCGGCACCCCAGAGAAGCCAGGAAGTTAGCTTTGCCATGTGGCACCCGCAGCTGACTGGGTTTAATGTTAAGCTCCCTAGGCTGAAAATAAATAAATTTAAGTGTCTACCAAACATTTGAGTTCAGAACCGCCAGATCGTCTTAACCCAATTATCAGAATTTCCAAATCAGAACATCTAGTTTGCACATTACTGCTGTTTGAACGCGGATGTGTTAGACTCTGTATCATGTGCTTTGGGGCCAGACCAAGTTGGACCTGAATTCTGGCTTCCCTGCCAGCGAGTCTCTCCCGATCCATGACGGAGGCAATGCTCATTTCAAAGGCGCAGGGTAGTATTAAGTAGGGGCACCTGTCTGCCGCCAAGGCCTGCTCTGCGACGGGCTTGTGGAAAAGCCTCCTGGGTTTAAGTGTTGCGATGGGAGGTTTCCAGAAAGACCCACACTCCCCAACATCTCCTTCCTCAACGCCATCGTGCGCTTTTTACCAATAGGCCTGTTTTTTCTAGGCCTCTGTCTTCAAGATTCGAAGAAAAAAAAAAAATACACATACCCCTATTCAATAGGGATAGAGGCTGGACAACATTCAGTCATTATTTGTCATTTACACATTTGAAGGGGCCAGTTCACCAGCTTGTTCAGAAGAGTCAGCTGAAGTTTGTATAATGAGTGCACGTGAACGAGGGTTAGAGCTGCCAGCAAAACGGGGCCTGGCCTGGGGAACGGGGGCATCGGCAGAGCAGGTGAGTGCGCCCACCACAGGGGACTCAAGTGCACGCAAACCAGCATGGCACTCTTCACAATTCAGCTGCACCCCCCCTTACCCATCAGGCGACTGACAACTAGGTGTGGAAACAGTGGATGAAAATGTTCACACATGCGTGCAGTAAACCGCAGAATCATGGGTGTTTAGAATGGAAGGAAATAGTGAAGACATAGTGAAGTGGTTGACGGTTACTTAGAGAGTCAGTGTCAGCAGGATACCATCCCATTTTAAGAAAGTCCCCAAATCTGCCTGAGGCCCCATAGGCACAGAAAGCCAATGGATACATCATCCCCACTTTCCTGTTTTTCCATGGAAACAATAAATTATTCCACATCCTACTCTTTCTCCAAACACTATTTTTAGTTTACCATTTTCTCCAGAAGCATTCGCGTTGTGCTTTCACCTCAATGTGATCACATCTCACTGAAAGAGACAAGGAAAAGCTGCTCAAGCAGTTTTCAGAAGACAGCCTGTGTTTTGGGTACCAAACCACTGCCATGAGAAGATTTTGTTCACAAACAGGGAACTGCCCAAATATTAACCATTACAAACTTCAGCCTGATAGGACTTTCTGTGATTAAAAAAAGAACATTTCCTTCTTTACTTATAATCTAGCCAATGAATTAAACACACTTTCCTAGTAGAATATTGCTGGTACATTCCACTAGGAAGAGAAGTTTCCTGTCAGAATCTTGCTGGTGGTTACCAGAAATTGGGACGCTACAGGGTCTGAGCGAGATGGGGGCTGTCCTGGGGGCAGGTGCTTTGACTTCCCTTCCTTTAGGTGCAGGGGAGGCCCCGCTCCGCTGTCGGCACATCGTTCCCTCCCCCCCCCCCGCTAAGATGAGCCTGGAAAGGGGGCTCCCTAAGATCCCGGCCAGACCTAGCCTTGCAAATCCACATTCCAGTCACGCACACCATGCTGGGGAGGCACGACAAGCCCCAGAAAGCTGCACAGAAACGAGAGTCATGAGCTGCCCTGGTGGCCAGAACACAGCAGCGCGTTCATTGGCAGAGAGGATCACTCTTAGTCACTGCCGTGCCTTTCTACTCCCACATTTGTTCTCCTTGCTTCTAAATTAGTCAGTGCAGAGACGTTTAAAGATTCGCTGGTTTGAAGCCACATTTGCGAAAGGAGCTGTGTGGGCCGGCACACAGACCAGAGAGAGGCTTGTTTTCTCTCTGCCCGAAAGGAAGGGAATGGCTTAGACTTTTTCTTTATAAGCATGATTAAAGTTCTCACTTCTCTTAGTTAAAATATTAGTCCACCCAAACACAAAAAGGGCATTGTTCCAAAATAACCTTTCGGATTCGTTGCCACTCCAGGGAGCTGAGAGTGCCCTTGGACAGGCAGGTAACAAGTATTGTGAGAAAGGTCAAGGGTGAAGCAAGAAAGCACAGAGTTTTATTGAAAATAACATTGTTAATGTTAAAAAACAAACATAAACTGGTTTTTAGATGATGTAACAAAAAGAGCACACACCCTTTTTAAGGGAAGGGTTAAAAATAAATTTATAAAATTGGGGCAGATTATAACTAAAAGGTTTTTGAGTACCAGAAGGTACGGCCATGGACATTGCTGAAAGGTCTATAAATTGCTGATAGTTATTTAAATGGCTTTAGAGAATGTCTAAAGGTATTCCGAGCCCATATGTGATCAGCTCCAAGATTTCAGACCATCAGAATTTGGCATTTGTCAAAAAAAAGTGCTTAGAAGATTTTTAGCTAAGAATCTGAATTCCGTGAGAACAGATTAAATATCCACTTAAAATATTAAGCTTATCTGGCTGGTATTGAACCAAGATGTGTCTAATGGGGTCTCTGCTATAAACTGTGCCAGTGAGTAGGAATGGGAAAATGGGTCTCTAGCAATAGGACCAGGGAATTCTGAAATGAATTCTGCATTAGTTTCCTGCCGCTGAGCTAACACAAGACCACAGCTTTAGTGGCTTAACACACCACAGATTAGTTACTCTTCAGCTCTGGAGGTCAGAAGTCCGGGTGCGGGCGGATCACATTCCCGCTGGAGCTCGGGGGTATAATCCCTTCCTTCGCCTTTTCCAGTTCTCCTTTGGGTCCTGGCATCTTCCATCCTCAAAGCCAGCCCCGGCGGGCGGAGCCCCCTCTCTGGCTCCTCCTGCCCTCCTTGGGGCTCACCCAGGTAATCCAGGATAATCTCCCTATTTTGAGACCAGCCAATTAGCAACCTTAATTCCATGCCTGGTAAGTGTAGTTTTCTCTGAAGAAAGGAGAGAAGGACGAAAAATCATCTGTTGAGAAGAGCGTGTGCTGAGAGCCGGGAGCATACGGTGCACGACAGCAGTCAGGGCGTTGCCATGGCGCACGGGAACGGATGCTGCCGGGGCCCGACGAAAGGATGGTCCAGGTGTGTGGCCTGGGCCTCCGAACCTCAGAAACTCCCGTCCCTGCCACCCGCTCAGAGGCTCAGAACAGTTCACGCTCACTGCCTCAGTAATTCTTCTGGAGCTCCCCTAAACAAATGATCATAAATGCAGACAAATTATATACAAAGATATATGTCAAAAACTTTTATATAATACCCCCAAGTTGGAAACAATGCAGTAGAGAAGTGGTAAAATAAATTATATGTTGATATGATATCTGATGTGATAATCCACAAAGGATTATTAGCCTGTTATTAAAAATTGTATTTATGAAGACCTGGCTGTCAGATGAGAAGATACTTGCATCATAATGTAGTTGAAAAATCAAGATACAAAACTGTATATTTGATTTAATCCAACTATGTATTAAACTATGTATGTTTGCAGGCAAACTCAAACACCTTTTTTAAAGAAGAAAAACTGGAAGGATGTATAATAAAATGGCAATAGCGATCATCTCTGGTGTTGAAATTATGCGTGTTCTTTCCTTCTCTTTTTACATATCATCGCATTTCTTTCAGAGAATGTCTAAAGGTAAGGGCCCAAGTCAGACTGGAGATGGTAAAGTTTTGTGGTTTTGTGGTTTCAGTCCGTGTGGTTCTATGATTTTCCTAGACAGCACTGAAAAGTCTGGCTGTAGGAACAGGAGACTGATGTTCAAAAGGCAAGCCTCAGCCTGGGAGACTTTGCTCTCTCTTTCTCTCTTTCCACGCACACACACACATTTACATACACACATGTATTTCCAAGAAGGGACTCATATCTATAATATATAAAGAGCTCCTTTATATATTTTGTAATGAATACAAAAAAGATACTCAGCCCACTAGATGGACAAAAGACCTGAATAAGCACTTAACAAAAGCGAATAACAAAGTAGTCAGTGAAGATATGCTCAACACCATTAGTCATTAGAGAAGTGAAAATCAAAACCACAAGGAGAAACCACTACAAGACCCACTGGCATGGCAATTAAAAAGACTGACGGTACCAAGCGTGCAAGTACAACTTTTACACTGATGGTGGGAATGTGAATTGGTATAACTACTCTAGAAAAAATTTTGGCAGTACCTACTAAAGCTAAAATGCATGTGCCCTCCTGGGCCATACCCCACACAACTGAGGGCCATAGCCTCCCCCCCAAAAAAAATATATATATATAAGAATATTCATGGCATATTCGTCACAATAGCCCAAACCTGGAAACCACCCAAATGCCCAAGAATAGTAGAATGGGTAAATCGTGGTTTATTCCTACAATGAATACTACACAATACCACAGAGCAGCAAGGACAGACCAAAACGGTGACACAGAAGTCAGCTACAAAGGAGACACATTGTATCAGGCGGCTTACATGAGGTTTAACAGCAGGCAAAGCTAGCGGGTTGGAATCGTGGTCACTTTGGGGTTGTACCTGGATGCTAACAGGCACAAGGAGCTTTCTAGTGTGCGGGGGATGTTCTATATCTTGATGTGGCTCGTGGACGCACACGGGTAATCATATGTAAAAATCCATCAGGCTAAACACTTGACATGCCCCGTATGTCAGTTTTACCTTAGAAAACAAAAATCAGGCTAACCCCCACAAAAAGACAAAACTGCTACCAAGATTTACCCCAACCTAGAATAATAAGACTTTGTGAAACTTATCATCCATGATAGATGTCAAATAGAACTGCCACCTCCCAGCCCCAACCAGCATTCAAGCCAGAACTAAGCCCCGCTAGACCCCCTCACTCCTTCCCACAGAGAGCAAACTGGCCAGAGAGGATGGACTGCATCTAATAAGGAAACACCTCCCACCAGGGAAAACATAGAATGCCCCGAATTGATTCTGATATAAACTCCACTTTCTAAACTTTTTATTTTGCAATATTTGAAACTTACAGGACACTTGCAGAAATAATACAAAACCAAAATAGAGAGCTCATGTTTGCTTCCTACCCAGATACCCAGGTTTATCTACTTTTAACATTTTGCTGTTTCTTCCCTCCCTATCTCCTCCCCTCCCTCCCATCCATTCATCCATCTTATTTACCTATTTTCTAAACATTTCAGAGTAGGTTGCATACATAATGCCCCTTGTAAATTTCCTAAGAAGAAGGATATTCAGTTATGTAACCTCACTAAGTGCAGTTATCAAGTTCAAGAATCCTAACACTGATAGAAAGCTCACAGTCTATACTCCAGTTTTTTCCGTTGTATCAATACTGCCTTTTTGGGCATTTAGCCTTCATTATTAGATCCAATCCAGCATCATGTATTGCTGATGTATTGCTGATGCAATTTAATTGTGATTGTCTATTTAGTCTCTCTCTTTAAATTTTGGGAACATATACACAACATAAAATCCCCCATCTCAACCTCTCCCAAGCATAAAATTCAGTGGGATTAATCATATTCCCAATGTTGTGCTACCCTCACTGCCCTTATCAAAACCTTTCTACCGGGGTACAGATGTGGCTCAAATGGTTGGGCATCCATCTCCCATATGGAGGGACCTGGGTTCGATCCCCGGGACCTCCTGGTAAAATAAAAAGAAAAAATATAGAAGGCACGTGGGCTGCTAGGCCCCACACGCAGGTGCGCCGCCAGGGCCTGTGAGCAGGTGCGCCATCAGGCCCCGCCGAGCCCACAGCAAGGTGATGACGTAACAGGAGAGCAACACAAGGGAGAGCCAAGACGAGATGCACTGAAAAACCAGGAACTGAGGTGGCACAGGTGGCAGGACGCCTCTCTCCCACTTCGGAGGTTCCCAGGATTGAATCCCGTGAAGACAGGAGAAGGATGAGAAGAGAGGGCAGGAAACAGACACAGAGAAGTGCCCGGCGAGCGGACACAAAAACAGCAAAAACAGGGTGGGGGGAAGGAGGGGTTAAAATGGGTAAAAGTAAAATAAGATAAAAAAATCTTTAGAAAAAAAAACAACTTTCTAACACTCCAAACAGAAACTCTGCATCCATTATGCATTAACCCCCTTTTCCCCTCACCACCACCCCAGATAACTGTGCTCTACTTTCTGTCTCTATGAATTTGCATAATCTAATTATTTCATATAAGTGAGATCATCAATATCTGTCCTGTGTCTGACTTATTTCACTCATCGTGATGTCTTCAAAGTTCATCTATGTTGTAGCATGTATCAGAACTTCATTCTTTTTTATGGCTGAATAATATTCCACTGTATGGATATACCACATTTTGTTTAAACATTCATCTGTTGATGGACACTTGGGTTGCTCCCACCTTTTGGCAATTGTGAATAATGCTGCTATGAACATTGGTGTACAATGTCTACCCAAGTCCCTGCTTTCAGCTCTTTTGGGTTCATACCTAGAAGTGGAATTGCTGGGTCATATGGGAGTTCTATGTTAAAGTTTCTGAAGAACTGCCAAACTGTTTTCCCCAGTGGTTGCATCATTTTACATTCCCAGCAACAATGTATGAGTGTTCCTATTTCTCCACATCCTCACCGACATTTGTTATTTTCTGTTTTTCTAATAATAGCTATTCTAGTGGGTGTGAGGTGATATCTCAATGTGGTTTTGCTTTGCATTTCCTGAATGGTTAATGAATGTTGTGCATCTTTTCCTGTGCTTATTGGCCATTTGTATATCTTCTTTGGGGAAATCTCTATTCAAATCCTTTGCCATTCTTTTTTAGGAAGTACCAGGGATTGAGCCCGGGACCTCATACCTGGGAAGCAGGTGCTCAACCACTTGAGCTACATCCACTCCCCGCTTTGCCCATTTTTAAATTGGGTTGTTTGTCTTCTTGCTGTTGGATTGTAGGAATTCTTTATGTACTCTGGATATGAAACCTTTATCTGATCCACTTGCTTGTTTTTTTTAATCTGCTATTTATTTCACAAAACTGTTGTAAAGAGTTATGAGAAAACATTCAGAACCATTGAAATAAAGGTGTCATCTAAATGCAGAACCTCATGACTGTTACGATTGTCTTGAAAATAATCACTAGTTAGAGCTAAAATGCACGTCGCTGCTTGACTGTGTGGATAAGAACGAACCCTGCTTGGATGCTGTGGTGACAGATGATGCCAGGTAAATAATAGGCAAGAAAGCAGGAAAAATACAATTAGAGCGAGCACACAGGAGCAGAGTGCTTGTCTAAATGTTAATAGAATTTCTTAGAATCAGAACAGAGAATCAAAATAAATTATGGAGACAAGAATTGATAATCCCCAGACCATATTGCCTAACTCGTGTGAAAAATGGGAACATGGCGTACCCCTTCCCAGTCTGAAACACTTCCGCACAATTCACAGTAAATGCTTCGAAACTCCCTGTAGGAGCGAAGTGCTTTAGAGTCATACGTGGGTTCTGACACTTAGTAACGTGATCTTGGGCATGTCGCACAAACTTGCTGGGCTTCACATAGAGTTCCCTCGCAGAAGTTCAAATGAGGCTCTCTGAAAGCAACCAGCGTGGTGTCTGATGTATAGCGTGTACTCCGTCATTGATGGGTTTCCCGATCGCAGTTACATTTGAGAAAGACCCTCCTTTGTGGGTGGTGATCTTGGAGGAAGAGGCGCACACCAATCTTCACCAAAATGTCAGGGGCAGGGAGAGACCGTCTTGCGTCTGGGATCAGAGATGGGTGTGGTGAGGCCGGGTGTGTGTGTGTGTGTGTGTGTGCAAACAGTGAGAGTGCCGTGCCCGGGGGCTGGAATTTCCCCTGAAGAAAACAATCATCCGCGGGGAGGAGAGCATGATGGGCAGCAGGGACACACGGTGCACGACAGCAGCTCCCGCGAGTTTCTGTGGGCAACGGGAACGCTGCTGCCCAGGGGCAAATGGAGGCTCCGTCCCCGTGTTCCGCTTGCCCCTTAAGACCTTAGGCTCTTTCCCTCGGAGGCGCAGAACCACTGTACTCACTGACTCCGCAATTCCTCTTCTGGATCTTTCCTAACCAAATAACCATAAATGCAGACAAACTGTATTTGTCCTTCCTAAATGAAGACAACTGTGACATAGATATTTGTATCATCCAATCTGGTTTTCAGAGAATGTCCTAAAGGCACTACGAGCCAAGTTAGACCGGAGACGTTGATTTTTGTGCTTTCAGCCTGCGTGTTTCTTTGATTGTTCTGGGCAGCACTGAAAGCCCTGTCGGTAAGAACAGAGAGGCTGACGCGGGCTTGAGGTCTCAGCCAGGAAGGCACGGCTGGAGGACCAGGGGATGACGCTGGGCTGGCGAGCCTGAGGGTCAGGGCTGGGGAAGGGGGCTGGAGAGGGAAGCCTGCCTGCCACAGAGGCCCCAGGAAAGGCCAGGAGCAGAACAGAGACCAGGGCAGAACAGGGCTGGGAAGTGAGGGGAGTTATGGCGCTGAACACACCTGGGGTAGAGTCATTCGGGTTTATACCGGTCCTGGTGGCAGTTGATTGATTAACAAACAGTTATGAGGCAGGCACGGTGTCCCGGCGCCGTGCTAGATGCTGAATTGACCACAACTGCATTCCAGGGGAGGAATCTCTAGAAGTAAACCAAAAACGGAGCATCACAAAGCGTGATACGCGCGCTAAGAGGTGCAAGAGAGAAACAGAGGTCAAGGGGAAAAAGGAAAAAAACCGAAGACCAGAAGGAAGAGCTGGACTCAGCCAGCTGAGGGGGGGGGCGGGCGCCCCGGGAGAGCGTCCCAGGCTCTGGCGAAGCCCTCAGGGCAGGAGAGAGCGCGGGTCCCGGGAAGAAGGCCAGTGCTGCCGAGCAGCGGGAGACAGGGTGGTGCTGAAGCCAAGCCGAAGGACGGCAGGGACCACGCCAAGCGTGCTAAGGGCTTTGGCCTTTATCCTACCCGCGTGGAGGCCAGGGAGGGGCTCTGAGAGCGGGAAATGGCGTGTTTCAGCTTGTCGCTGGAGGTCGGATGGATGGCGGCTGGGGTCCGGCTATGGCCAGACAGCCAGCTGTGGAGAGGGTCCCTCGGGAGGCGGCAGCTCATGTCTGTCTGTGTGACAGGGCTGCCCGGGCAAAGGGCCTGGGGTCACAAGGATGCTGGGCTTCTTTTTCCAAGTCAGCTCCTGGCTGGTTCTTGATTCCAATCCTCCACCCAGGTGGGGATGCCTGGGGTCTGCACTTTCTGAACCCAGGTGAGGACAAGCAGACTGAGCGTCTCATGAAGACCCGAGGGCCCCGTGCGTGATGAAGAGCTCTGAAGCACACCTGCCGCGCATCGGCCTGGGCTAGCGAGGCCTGCTGCCCTCTCGGCGGTAAGACTGAGGAGGGTGGACGCTGATTCCTAGTTAAGTCTTACTAGTGATGATGATGGTGGTGATGATGATGAGAGGAAAACGGAGCGAAGAAGGAAACATAAATATTTAAAAGTGTAAATACCCAATGTTTTAATACTCTTGCTTTCTGATATCCCAAAAGATGCTTCTTCCTGAGTGTAAAAGGGCCGATTCTCCTTCATTTCCTACACTAAAATGTTTTTGATCTGCAGGATTGGATGCCCTCTTCAGGAAGGTGGCATTGCTCAGCGTGCCGAGGGCGATGGCAGGGCTCCTGCTGGGGTTCAGATCCTGCCTGTGCCACTCACCCCTTGCCCACCCTTGGGGACGTTGCCCGTTTCAGGACCTCGTCCGTAAAGGCCTGTAAGGGCAGGTCTGGCTTCACCGAGTGGTCACACTGTCGCTGTTTTTTAAATGAGGTGCAGCGTGTTCCAAAGGAGCACAGCCTTCTTTCCTTGGCATGTCAGTGGGGCTCCACTTCCCTGGAAAGCAGTGTTGAGGGATAGGTGAGAGGACTTCTGGAGCCCCCGGGACGGCCACCCAGGGCCCCGAGCGGCACGAGCGTCCGTGCAGGCTGCAAGAGCTGCTGTTTCCTCCGCAGCTTTGAGGGAGCCTTCCTTGGACATCTGAGGCTTTACTGCACCTGGCTTCAAGGTGGGGCCCAGGAGCAAGGAGGGAAGCGGCACCCCTTGAAGGCCACTGCGGCAGGGCCCTGGATCCAGCACCTTCCGCAGGGCTGCGGGGAGCGGGCGCGCCTGGTAAAGGATGAAGGCGCCCGCCCGCCTCCAGATCATTCTCCACTTCCCTAACCTATGCACAAGGTTCCCACCACTTTCTATTTTGGGGGTTGACACCATGTCCTCAGGCTTAGCTAATCACCAGGAACCTTGCTTTTTTGTCCTTTCAAAACTGGCAGGAATTCCAAAAGCCACCCACAGAACACACAAATAAAGCCAGGGGCTTTAGACATTCTGAAAACATTAAATTCTTAGGTGGAAAGGCAACTCACGGAGTCAATAAATACTTAGCTGTTACCACACACACACACACACACACACACACAAAGTGTGATTTTGAATAGCAAGGAACAGGCTCAAGGTGGGAGAGGAGAGAAGGGCGTGTAGGTTTCTTTGTAGTTTGGTTTAATTTGAGGATTTTAAAACGCACACACACACACAACCCCGAAAACTAATTGGCTCTGATTGTCATTGCAAACGCGTGCTATTATGGGGGCTGTAAGGCTAATTCGCTATTTTTGTTTCTTTTATACAAGGAACGCAAAGCACTTGCTCAAATGTCAAGAGGGGCTTTCAGGTGAATCGTGTGAACCTGTGCCACGGGGAGCACATCGCAGATTTTAAAGGCAAATGCCCCTTTCTAGGCCCAAGGAAATCACCCTCCGTGACTCCAGTTCTTCCATTTGGGGTTCTGAGCCCCTTCCAGGCCGCTGCCGACAGCTGGGCAAACCCACCCGTGCCCGCATCGCGGTCCTCGGACGCGATCCCCACCAGGAGCGGGTCAGTCCCACGCCGGGACCCTGGGGCCGCCGCTTGCGGGTCGCCCGCTCTCCACGTGGGCTGTGCCGGGACGCGGGGCAGCTCCACCTTCGCTCTCGGGGCCGCGTGGTCGGGGCTGGAGTCACAACAGTGACTCACCTCTAGACGGGCGGCAGCTTCCCCAATTAGCCCGAGACGCTCGGGACCCACACGGCGACAAAAATGCTTTGGTTCCGATGCCCCCCGCGCCAGCCCCCTTCCCGCCCCGGCCCGCGGCCGCGCAGCCTGGGGTGGCCGAGCCCTAGCGAGGCCCGCGCCCGCAGCCCCGCCCGCGAGGGAGCCCCCCGGGGCGTGCACGGCCCCCTGGGCATCAGGGCCCCCCAGGGCGCTAGGACCCCCCCCCGAGGACGTGCCAGCCCCCCGAGGGACTGCAGGGCCCCCGAGGGTCGGCGCCTCGCCGGGTGGGGGCGGCGCGGGCGGGCAGCAGAGCGAGGGGGTCCCCGCGCCCCTCCCGCGAGGCCGCCGAGGCCCGGGCGGTGCGGAGCAGGCGGGGTGGGGGGGGAGGCGGGGGCGGCGCGCCGGGGGGGGGAGCGGGGGGCCGTGCGCGCGGCGGCCGCGGGCGGGAGGAGCGGCGGCCGCCCCCGCAGAGCGGAGCCTGCCGAGCCGGCGCGCCCGGAGCTGGGAGCGCGCGCGGGACGCGGGGCCACGGGCGGCAGGGGCGGGTCGCGCCCGGGTGTCCGGCCGCACTGCCGGAGCCTCGGGAGGCCCGGCGCCCGGGTGCCACCTGCTGCGTCCCCGCGGCCGGGCGCGCGCCCCGAGCGGGAGGAGCCCCGCGCCGCCGCGCCCCTGCGGAGCCTGCCTGTCCCTCCGCCGCTCGCCGAGCCCGGGCCGCGCTCCGGGGCCAGGTACCTGGGCTGCTCCGAGGGCGAGGGCCGCGGGGCGGGCGCGGGTCGGAGCCGGGGCGGCGCGGGGCGGGCGCGGGGGCGCTGGGCGCGCGGGTGGGGGCCCTCCGGGGCGGCGGGGACCCGCGGGTGCCCAAAGTTTCCCGGCGCACTTGGCCGGACTTGACTGCGAGTCCGAGGCGAAGCCCGGCCGCTTCGGGCGCGGGCCCCGCGGGGCTGCGGGGCTTTGCGTCTCCCGTGGCCCAGGCACAGCCACGCCACTCGGCGCGCGGGTGCAGCGGCTCCCTTCCCCGTGCTTCCGGCGAGGGCTGGTTTGTTGAACAGGTTTCGGCTTTGCAGACGAGCCGCCGACCAGGGTTCTGGGTTGATTTAAGAAGTGTTCAGAGTCTTAACGTGCAAACCGTTCCGCAGAGCAGAAGCGCCGGGTCAGGCAGGACCTGAGCAGAACACGGGCACGTGTGACCTCCCGCGAGTGGTTCGCGGGTGACTTAATATTTGGCCCGTGAAATGGCACAGAGAAGAAAAGCCGCCGCAGGAATCGCCCTCGTGCTGGTGCACGCCCGCAGCTGGCCTCGGGTCACTTCCACAACTTGCTGTGGAGCCGGGAAGTGCACGGACTGGGAGACCAGCAGCTGTCCCTTCGCGCCCGCACCCCGCACCTCCCCAGACCGAGCCAGTGTGCTGCCCCTTGCCCCAGCCAGCAGGCTCCCTTCTGTTGACCTAAGCGCACGCGGCCACGCAGCAGACCGCGGAGCAGCTCCTGCTTGGACCCCCGCCTCCTGAAGGCCACCTGGGAAGCTTGTTCCCTGGGCCCCTGGGCACCTGTGCTCTGTAGCCTAGCCGGGTGCCTTCTGATGGGTGCGGCTCCTATCAGTTCTGCTCGTCTTGCCGGGCCACCCCCACAGACGGAGTCAGCGTGGAGATGTTATTGTTGAGGGGTGGGATTGATCAGCCACAATTGTGGTGTGAATTTATTATATGTGCGCTGCATCCTGCTGCCCCACACACATGGCTTCGGCCACTTTGGGACACTTGGTCCTGGCTCATGACTGGCTTTTCCCGAGCCTAACCTAAGTGAGCTCTCAGGCCCATCTAGTTGAAAGCAGTGCGCTCCGTCGTGAGTCAGTGTCTCCGGGCCACCCCTCTGCAGGTGGTCTCTGGGCAGGAGAAGGTTGTAGTCACGTCAGGGCGGGTGGGGGTGGCACTGGTCCCCTTGCTGTCCTCCTCCGAGAAGCCCTCTTCTCCTTTTCCACTGAGCATCGTCTGCGGCTCCTGCATGTAGCCCCAAAGTCCCTATACCCTGAGGTCCCCTTCGGGCCCCTGGGCACCTGCCCAGGGTGTGCAGAACCATGAGGACCTGCTCAAGACCCATCCTGCGCCATGCTTGGCCGCCATTTTACCTTCCTAACAGGAAGCGGGACGACCCCCCACCCCCTGCTTTCCACTAGCCCCTCAGCCTCTCTGGTTTGTATTCTCTCACTGCCGGTCTCGCCCCTCCAGCGCACCTGCACCCTACCCTAGAGGGCTTTTCTCTGCCCCAGTTGTGCTGCTTCTGACATCAGCATCATGTGCCGTGTGCTCGGCATGTCCTAAAAGTCCAAGCTGGAATGGCTTCTGCAGGGTGCTTAGGGGCTATCTGGAGAAAGAGATCAGGCCGTTTGAAGCCTAGAGGCGCACACCCAAGCCCTGGGCTGTTTACACTGCGTGGTACCAGGTGAAGTGGCCGGAAAGGAGCCTTAACACTCAGCCACGTGAGCGTGAGGTGCAAGAGAACTTCCCGTTCGAAGGCGCTCTTGAAGGCCTAGAGGTGAAGGGCCCCTCCAGGCCCGCCGCCGTCTGACTCCTGCTGGCGTCGTGTCCTTTCCTTTTGCTGCCCAGACACCTGTACACACGGAGGCGCCTTCCACGCCATCTCTAGGCAGGACGTCAGCGAGGGCCAGTGGAGAGCGCATTCTGAGCTCACCGTATTACTCTTAGACTTCTGCATCTGCAAAATAAGACACTTACAGCTCAGGGAAATGTCCCCTGAAACATACTGTGCTTCTGAGAAATCACCTCAAATTCTCTGTATCGCTTTGAACGTGCTGAATGCAGAAGCCTGAGCCCAGCCGATCAGGAATCGCAAGATGTCAGGGCAAGGGGCTATAGCATGGAACTGACAAGAAATGATGAGACAGGTTGACCCATGGCCTCGCCATGCGGACACACTCAGGGCAGACGCAAGGGGTGCCGGGCAGAGGCCTGTAGGAAGAGGCTCTGGAACGGTGTGCTCATGGTGAGGGTTTCTGTAAAGATAAATTATGAACGATCCGTTTGAAAGGTGAGGAGTGGAGTGGCAGTTTGCTCTGGCCTCCAGCTGGCCCTGGTGTGGAAGCTGGTCTTGAATACAGGAAACCTGAGAACTTCCAGAAGCACTTGTCCTTGCCTTTGTGGGCCCCGTACCAGTCTCTCTGCTTTCCTGCCCCTGAATTCCCGTTTGTGGAAGACATTAGCTGTGTTTTGAGCATTTCCCATGAAAGTACTCTCGGAAAGACTGCCCTGAAGGAGCTGTGAAAATGCCGTGGGTGTCTGGCTTTCCTAAGGCAGAAGGTCCAGCACGTGGGGGCGTGGGGCAGCCGGGCCACCTCGGCCCCCCATGGACGGCGGGTGTTGGCTCGTGCCCCAGAGGACGGTTCTGAGCATGACGTGAGCAGAAAATGCTTCATAAATTTTGAGCAGCTATTCCTCTTCCATTAACTTTGTTTGTCAGAAGGTGAAAGGGCATTTATTACTCCCAATCAGGAATGATCATTCCCTCCAGTAAACACCCTAAAGCAAAAGGGCCCTTCCCCGTCTGAGATCTGGAGGCACTAAGGAATCTCCTGCAGCCCGCTGCACAGAGTGCCCTGAGTGGGTTGGGGGTAGGTGCACGACGCGAGTGACCCTGAGGCAACTTAAAGCACAGCGAGAGGCCAGGGGAAGGGGTGGCACAGGCGCCACAGGTGGGGCCGGTGCCGTGGGGCGTGCGGGCTTCGCTCGTCCTGTCCTCTCTGCCTCGCCTGCCTTCCCCGCCGTCGGTGCGATCACCAGGACCGGAGTTGAGGTGTGAGCAG
This sequence comes from Cabassous unicinctus, assembly GCA_029593785.1. Classification (NCBI taxonomy): domain Eukaryota; kingdom Metazoa; phylum Chordata; class Mammalia; order Cingulata; family Chlamyphoridae; genus Cabassous; species Cabassous unicinctus. Next base: position 44,833 of record JAQZBX010005777.1, read on the forward strand.
GGCCACCTCGGACAGGAAGTGCCCGGGGCCGATGACACGCCCGGGACACGTCCTCCCGGCCACAGCGGTGGCCCTGCAGCCAGCCGGAAGGACAGCCGCAGGTTCAGAGGGCGCAAGGGCCCAGAGTGGGCGCCAGCTGCGGGTGGCTGAGTTCTGGCTTCACAAATACAAAGTGCCTCCTGTCCGTGCAGCCGGTGGCGTGTGAGTGGGCCACGAATAGTGTCTTTTCTGTGTTTCGTGCATCGTGAACAGTCGCTGCCCAGGCACCTCGTGCGTATTTCGTGCCTCAGGAATACGAGGCATCCCTCGGCCCCTCACCCCTTTCTCTCAGCTTGATGCCCACGCGCTCTGCCTGCCGCGGCCTCACCTGCCCGTAGCTGAGGATTCACGCACCCCGCCTGCTGGCGTCTCCTCAGTGTGCATCCCACAAGAGCGCCGACTCTCTCTTGCCGTCGGCTCCCGGGTGTGCATCTTTGTGTGACGCCATCGTCCCATCAGGGTGGGCCAGCCTGAGGCGCTGGGGGACCCGGGGGGCCCGAGCTGTCGAAGCTCGTCACACCTGCCTCAGGTGCGCAGGCGGAGGCTGCTCCGCGCCAGGGCTGGCTGCTGCCCTTGCCCCCGGCCGTGCGCCGCGCCGTCTGGGCACGCCGAGCCCCGCACGGGCTGGCCCCGGCTCTGAGCCCCCGGTCTGGGCAGCGCTGTGCGGCCTGGCCCGCGCCCGCACCTGTCCAGTGGAGGGACGGGCTCGCCGCAGGCCCTGCCTTGACCGCAGCTGGGCGCTCCTCCTGGCCCCGCAGCCCACGGGAAAGGCAGAGCTCGGCACCCAGCGCCGTCGCCACTCGCTGCCCGCCGCGCTCCCCGAGTCCCGAGCCTCTGTGCCTGAATTATTCACCGTTTTCTTTCCCCAAGGAGTGTCACCAAAGCTTTGTTATGGGTGTTTTCTGCATGGCAGATTTATGACTTAGAAGCTGCAGCACTGGCTCCACCCATGGCGGGGAGAAGGGAGAAGGAGCAGGGTTTGCTGGTGGGTCAGTGCCACCCACTCTGCGCCTGGGTCACGCGGCCACACCACGCCATCGGGCTTGGTGACTCATCCCCGTGAACTCTGATCATTTCCCCGGGAATGGAATTGGCCACGTATTTTCGGATGGCTGCTGGGTGCCGGCCGCGCGTTCCCTTGAGAATCAGATCTTTAAATCATCGTGTGTGTGTCTTTACGGTATGCTGTCTAGGTGGAAATGGCATCTTTATATACGAGCACAAAGCACTTGAAGATGTAAGTTGCCCGTGGCGTGGCCAGGGTGGCGTGTTGCTTTCTTCATGTCCTTCGTGAGCAAGGACGGGTCTTTGGGTCGTGGTCTGTCTTTAAGCGTGGCTTATTTGGCTTTGCAGTCTAGAACAGAAACGACCGAGTGTGTTTCATGGGCCCTGACGATACCCACGGGGCTCCCTTGGAGGTGCTGGAACCAGTGTGCACAGGCTCGGCCATGCCGGCAACCAGGAAGGTTCCAGAAGGCAGTGAACTGCCTGCAGAGCAGACCTGTCAGCCGTCTGGGGCCCGGGGAGACTAGAGATTTGGCTCGTCTCAGTGCAGCGGGTCTTTGGCTGCGGTCCCGTCAGGTGCCCGGCTGGTGCTGCAGTGACCGGTGCAGAGCAGGAGCAGGAGCGGGCGTTTCCGTAACATTCCAGGGCAGATCCTCCCAGCTGTGTCTGTGCTGCCCTGAACGTGCACATGTGATATGAACACAGGAGCCTTAATTTAATAAAAAGAGGGAAGGGCCATGTTGTTCTAATGACCTGATTTTTCAGAGCTGACAGTACATGGTGACTCTCTCTCCCACATTATCAGACATTCTTCCTTTGCATCAGCTCTCGTAGCTGTGGGGGTTCCACTGCTGGACAGGTCCCGTCTGCTCACCCAAACCTGGTATCCAGTGGACATTGAGGCCATTTTCAACCGTTTGCCATTTTGTAAGAGCTCAGCAGTGGATATCTTCATTTTTTGCATGTTTGTCTGATCAGGTAGTTCCCTCGAAGTATTATCTTTTTTTTTTTTTTTTTGAGGTGCCAGGTTCTGAACCTGGGACCTCGTGTGTGTCCCTGAGTTGGTTTTCTTGTCTGTTTTGCTTGTTGTTTGTTTTTGTTTTTTCAGGAGGTACCAGGAACCGATCTGGGATCTCCCATGTGGGAGGCAGGCACTCAACTGCTCGGGCCACATCTGCTCCCTTGAAGTACTCTTATAAGTAGAGCTCCTTGGTCTACACAAGCCTCCTCCTTTGATTTGTCCTGCCTGAAATAATTTTTTTTTCACAGCAAGGTGTTTTCCACAGATTGATTTTTTTCTAAACTTTCAAGCATCCATGTCACTCCTGCTAGGTTAAGCAGAAGAGGATTTCATGCAGGAAATCTGGGGCGACAGAATCATTGGAAGGTGGGCTCGCGGCCAGACCTCCAGGGGTGAGTCCCCAGCAATGCTGCAGAGCTGACCTGCCAGGGAGGTGCTGCCTCTGCTGCTGTCGGGCACACTGCCCACACTGCCTCTTGCAGACACCCCCAGAGAGGTTCTGTGGGGCCGTGGCGAGACTTGGGGACCTCTGCAACCCCCCACCCCCACCCTGGGGTCACCTGGTGCCTGTGTCCAAGGAGGAACCTCAGCCATGTGGGGAGCCAGGTGGGGGAGTGAGGCTGGGCGGGGGGCTTGAGGGTTCCTAGCCCCCAGCAGGCCGTGGAAAGCCACGCCACTCCTCTGCCGAGTGTCGTGCTGTCGCCGAGTCGGGCATGGGCAGGAAGCAGGTGCTAATTCCTGGTAAGCATCACAGCTAAAGTTTTCAGGAGCCGTAGTCGAGCAGCAATCCGTTCATGAGCAGTGTGTGTCTTTGCTGAGTGATAACTGGATGCAGTCTCTGCATAGTTCCACGCGGCCCCTCTGCATGGCTGCCTGTGCTCTGAGCCGCTCAAGGAAAGTATTGCTGGAACTGACGACAGGAACGTTTGCCTTTCACCCCCTGAAGCCCTGCCGGGCTAGAGCCGTGATGGAGGCGGTGCAGGCGGCTGGGGGCTGTGCCGCGGCCCCTCACAGGAAATGCCACCCTTCAGAGAGGGGCTGCGGAAGAGCAGCTGGTGCTTCCCCCTCCAAACTCAGGAGGGGGCGGCTGGGGGGTTGCAGCAGAGGTGGAAGGCAGCCTCCCCATGTGGTCCCAGGGCATGGTCTTTGAGGGCCCAGCAGCTGGTACTTTCAGCAAAGCCCTTGTTTTGTTTTTGAAGATTTATTTTACTTGTTTCTCCCCCTGCCGCCCCCGTTGTTTGCTCTATGTCTGTTCATTGTGTGCTCATCTTTATTTTTTTAGGAGGCACTGGGAACTGAACCTGGGATCTCTCATGAGGGAGGGAGGTGTCACCTCTGCTCCCTGCTTGTTGTGTCTCTCATTGTGTGTTTTCCTTGTTGTGTCTCTTTGTTGCGTCATCCTGTTTCACCAGCCTGTGGTATCATCTTGCTGTCTTGCTTGTTTTCTTTAGGAGGCACCAGGAACTGAACCTGGGACCTCCCATGTGGTAGGCGGGCGCCCAACTGCTTGAGCCACATCTGCTTCCCCTGTGTTTTTTACAAAAGAGAAAGTAATAGCTATTTGATTTATACCAAATGATTCATCTCAGGTGTCTATAGCACTTTCTTGAACTTGATTCATATGTAAGAGCTTTACTTCTTTAATTTGGGAAGGGTGTACATTGTCTAATACGAAGTAAACTGGAACAAGTGTTTTATCTGCAGCATCTGGTTTTCCTTCCATTCTAGATATATGCAGTGAGATTCTGAATCTGTGTGTGTGTGTGCACACACGTGTGGCATATGACGGGATGATCCCAGCTGCCTGATGCTCCTGTTGTGTGTGTGCATGTGTGTGTGTGCACGCACACGCATGTGGCCTATGAATGCATGCTCTTCCCAGCCGCCTGCTGCGCCTGCTGTGTGTGCGTGTGCCTTGTGGATACGGCTATTCCCAGCTGCCTGTTGTGTGTGTGCACACGTGTGTGTGATGTGCCTGTTGAGCACCGCGTTACTTTGGGCTCGTCCCCATCACCTCGTTTAGCCCGTGATCTCCCTGCACGGATCTCCCTGCACTTTTATTTTTACGGATAAAAGGCAGGAATAGTGGAGCATGGCCAGGGGCGGTGGGAGAAGTTCCCCTTGGAAGCTGCCACCTGCCCTTTGCGCGAACACTCACCCTTTGACTTGGTGGTTCCTGGCGGGCCCCCACGCCTGCCCCCCCCGGGCCTCATGCCCCTTTGACAGAGGGGCAGACTGAGGCTCGGAGTGGCTGCGACTTGCCTGAGCGGGGCAGGCTCTGGACCCGCGTGCCCTGCTCACGGCCTCGTTGTGAGCTGTCTTGAACCGCTAACCTGGAGTGTCCTTTTAACCTGCCCAGGGTTCCACACCCCTGGGCCCCGAGAAAAGCTAGGGTGTGGGAAGGGGGTGCCTCGTTCCGGGTCAGCTCTCCCCGTGGCCTCCAATGCGATCCCTCGCAGCCGTGGGCAGCCGAAGCGCGGGGTCCTGGCCCACCCCGCACCCCCCGCCCCGCACCCCGCTGGCCCCGCACCCCGCACCCCGCCGGCTTCTTGCTGTTCTGGTGATTTGGGGCAAAGCCCTTGGGGCCCACTTGTGTCTCTGCCCCCCACCCTGGGCATCTGGGGTGCCTCTTCCCAGGGCTGCTGGGAGAAGTACAGGCAGTCACTTAGGTGGAAGTGGCAGCTGTGTTGTACCTGGTGAACAGGAGTGAGCTGGAAACATTTTTGCTCTAAGTAGGCCTTGGTTACTGCCAGCTTCCTGCCCCTCTTTTTTTGAGTTAAATCAGAGAGAAAGACAGTGGAGGTGGAGATGCCAGACACTGGGGGCAGCGGGCCTGGGGGGTGGGAGGGCCGTGGGGGGCCTGCAGGACTGTGGATAGTGTGTCCTGGGGGGTCTGGGGGAGTCCCAGGGCCTTGTGCCTAGGACTTCTGGGTTCAGATCCCGGCTCCTCCCACCTCCAGCTGTGTGAAACGGGGCTGGGCCTGGTGCACCTCACAGGTTTGGAGGGGTGGGTGGGTTTCCCCTGCCTGTAGAGTGGGTGGCACGTTATAAGTGCAAGTCCTTCCTCCTCTTCTTTGGGGGAAGATCAGATGACTCCTGTCTGTGGGAATGAAAACCGAAGTAGCGCAGAGGGGAAGGGAAGGGAGCACAGGTAGCTGGTGTGTGTTTGACTGCGAGCACCACTGGGTACTTAAGAAATTCCTATTCCACTGTCTTGGAATAACCTCTGTAAGTAGAAGGCATTATCCCTGTTTGGAGGTGAGAAAAGGAAGCCCAGGTGGACCCACCCATTCCCATCTGAAGAGACCCAGGTGGGCAGAGAGTGAGGCGGCCTCCCGAAGCCCCTGAGGGCTGGGATGGGGTCCCCCGCCTAGGGTTTGCCACCCAGATCTTGACGTGGCACCCGGGTCAGTGGCTGGATGGCACGAGGCAGCAGCATCCCAGGTTTCTGGCTCCGCAGGGTGATCCTAGTGCCCCGTTCCTCAAGTGCTGGCGTGACCAGCCGAGGGAGCAGGTACTTCCCAAACGTCTGTCTTGTGTTTCCCCAGTTCCAAAATAAACACTTCAGTGTCATATTACAACAGTTCTTCACTCCTCTGGTGCATGTATAGTCTTTTGTACAAAACTGCAGTTTAAGCTCCTCACTGTCAACCAAACAGGTTGAATTCAAGTCAAGGGTCAAATCCAGGATGGACTGGCATGGTGTCTGGTTCCCAAAGACTGCTGGCTCTCTGCTAAAGCCAGGGTTCCCAGTCTTTCTGAGTGTGTGGTTCCCTTCATGACATTGATCAGTTTGGGAAACCTGTATTTTCACAATCGATCAGTGGGGAAAATACAAATCAACAAAAAGGCAATATGAATTTTGAGGCTCTTTTAGGTGACACTGTATTTTATTTATCATATCAGTATCTGCAAATATTTGAAAAATAACCTGTATATGTATGTGACATGATATTGATTCCATTTCCAGATAGTGCTTGTGCATCAGAGATTCACAGGTAAAGAACTAAGGTTCTGTGACTGGAGATTTAGTATTTGCAGGTTTCCAAAGAGGTGGACATGCCAGGTTTGCTTTTTCCTCCTGGGTACTTTGCTTGCAATTTCAGTAGGTTCCACCAGGGGGTGCTTGAGTTCATGGTGCTTCTGCAGTTGATAAAGCATCACACCAGCTGTGAGACAAAATGTGGTTTTCCACTCCTGTATGTTTTCTTTTTAGGAAAAGATATTTTACGTAACCACATAATTAACAGAGTATAGTCTAAAAGAGGTAACCAAATGTGAACACAAATCTGAAAGATGTAGCAGGCTAACAACTCAACTCCACCTGTTAACCGCTGCTCAGCTTGATCTGGTTCTCAGCTTCTGGGCGAGCGTTGGTCGCTGCGCTGCTCGCAGAGGGACTGCAGCGTGGTGCTTTGGCTGTGGAGATGCCCAGCCTGTCTTGGCCACTCGGGATCGGGAGGCCCCCTGACGCCTGGCTTCCGCCGCGGTCCCCAGGAGGCCCTTGCAGGCATGTCCTCTCCTTAGAGGTCCAGTCTTGCAGGAGATCTTGGCCTTCTCGACACCCGCTCCAGAGAGCTGGATGTTGTGCTTATTTGAATATGAACTATTTAGCTAAACGGCAAAGATTGAGGCACAAGTTCCGCAAACAGACCCATGGACTCATCCGGTCACGCCAGTGGGAACGCTTATTTCTAGCCAGGTGCCCCCAGCACACGCCTACCCGGCCCCGCAGTCTACGCGGGAGGAGTCAGCGTAAGTGCAGGGGAAGGTGATGGGGGAGCGGTGGCTTCTACGGGGCAGGGCTGGGTGGGGTGGGTCGTAGGGAAGTGGCCGTGCTCGAGCCGGTCTCCACGAGAGCCCACGGGACCCCAAGGCCCACTGGGTACAGACGCACAGTGTGGGGGCCCATGAAAATGTTTCAGTTTCTTTTAAAATCAGAAGCAAATCCTGAACTTTTCGGCTGGAGAAAATGTTTTAATATGCAATTTTATTATTTACATCTTTGTACCCATGCAATTGTAAAATATAATTTCAGTGTAACATTTTTGCATGGAGGAAGGGGCCTACGAAGGCAAAAGTGCCTGGGGCCCAGGAGGCGCTCGGTGTGGTTCTGTGGGGGGGTGAAGGAGGGTCCTCTGGCCGGGGACTTGCCTGAGCAGAGGCCCAAAGGCTTGGCTGAGCCATAGCCTGGCTGCGGAAGGCGCTGGAAGGGCAGCAGGGCCCCTGAAAAGACTCCACGTTGGCCGGAGCCTGAAGAAGAGGCAAAAGCCCCTCCTTCTGCAGGCTCAGAGCCAAGTGCTGGGGGGCCCAGGCCTCGGGGTTTCCGAGAGATGGAGAGAGTCTCGGCGAAACTCCAATACAGCTTCCCAGCCTGGTCCCTGGGCTTCTTCCGCCTCTGTGAGACGGGGCGGCAATTCGTACAGGTTTGCCGAGGAAACGAAATGAGCCAACACGTGCCAGCGCCTCCCTAGCCTAGTCCCTGGTCCCTGGTCCCCTGATGGTTCCTCCTCCTTTGCCTCTTTCAAGGAAAGCCAAGGTGTGGAGGTCCAAGGCTTGGGAATAAAAAGCACCATCACTGGAGCTAGTAAGAGACTCTGCCTGGCCTCACCACCGAGGCCGAGGCTAAGAACCTTGCCCTTCACCTGAGCGTGTCTGCCCACGGGTGGGTCTCCAGGCACGAGGCTCCCACCTTCCACGTGATGAGCCCAGGACGTTGCCAGGGGAGATTCCAAGAGGGCAGGGCTGGCTGGCTCTGCACCCAGCCCCCTCGTCTCAAGAGCCATAATCGCTTCTTTGTCCCAGCCCCGTGGGCCTGTCTTCCTGGAGCACTTCTTCCTTTTGGCTCAGGGAGTGAGCAGTGAGCACACGTGTCCAATTTCCCTCATCCGGCTGGTCAGTGGGCGCCTGTGGGAGCCACGAGCCCAGCACCGTGACTTGAAGCAGGAGGACTCAGATGCGGCCGCGTCCTCACCGCGTCACCCGATAGTGGAGGCAGTGGGGCTCGTATCAGGAAGTGGATTAAAACGAGTGCTGCCGCCCAGGTGCCAGCCCAGGGGGAATAATGGATTTGGGGAATTTTGGAGGTAGCATTTGAATGGAGCTAGAGGAGTGAATACCATTTCTAGGGGAGGGGAAGCCCAGGGGAAGGCATTTCCAGTTGAAGGAAGGGAAAGTCCATGTCTGGTGGGCAGGGCTGGAAGGGCAGAGGAATTTTTTTAAAGTTTCTCCACACTCCCCCACCCCCATTGTTTTGGGCTCACTGTCTGCTCTCTGTTCTTCTGTGTCTGCTTGTCTTCTCTTTAGGCGGCACCGGGAACTGATCATGGGACGTTCTGGAGTGGAGAGAGGTGCTCAATCTCTTGCGCCACCTCAGCTCCCTGGTCTGCTGTGTCTCTTATTGTCTCTCTTCTGTGTCTCTTTTTGTTGCGTCATCTTGCTGCACCAGCTCTCTGCGTGGACTAGAACTCCGCATGGGCCAGCACTATGCGTGGGCCAGCTTGCTTTTCACAGGAGGCCCCGGGAATCGAACCCTGCACCTCCTATATGGTAGACGGGAGCCCAATCGCTTGAGCCATATCCACTTCCCCAGGGGAATTTAAAAATAACCAGAGCCTGGATGGGTCCTACGTCCTGGCACCCCTCAGAGGTGAGGGTCGCAAGGCCTGTTGGGTGCCTCCCTGGACGTGCTTGGGGATCAGCTGCCCTCGGCTCAGTGGACGTTGCAGAGACGAAAGGTTCATAATTGAACAAAGGTGAAATGCCTAGGAGTGAAATTAATAGGAAATGTTTAGAAGTTGTATGAAGAAAAGGATGAGATTGTACTGGGGACAAGAAAGAGTAATTATATAAATGGAGATATTTTGCAAGTTCCTGGAAGGATCAATATTTTAAATACTTCAGCTGTTCTCAAGTTAATATATGGATTCAATGCAATTCCCAGCCAAAATCTTAGTGGATAACCTAGCAGCATTAAAACATTGTAAATTTACAATAATTTGAACATTTAGATATTGGAATGGGAACAGAGAGCATATCCGTGGCAGACTAGAAAGTCTAGAAAATAGAATAGAGTGAGTTAGTAGCTAACTACTTGGGAAACCATCAGTTCACTCACTCACATCAACCTCCAAGAAATATTCCACATGGATTAAAACTTTAAATGTAAAAATGAAATCATTATAGTGCTTAAAAAAAAAAAAAAATCCAGGTTAGTATTTAAGCATTCATGGGATGAGAAGCATCTCTCTAACCACAATACCAGTGGCAGAAGCCTCAGGTCAAAATTGCTTTTTTTGTCCATTGGAGGCAATAAAAATTTTGGTATGCCAAAAACAAAACAAAACACAAAGTCAAAAGTCAGATGACAAACTGAGGAGAAATGCCTGCAGCATATGCGGCAAATGCCCTATTACATCAGCAATTCCAGTAATTGATGTAAACAACTCGTGTGATGGGTGGACTTCCCAGTGAGGAGCTGGTGAAGGATATGAATTTCTTAAGGGGAAATGGAAATGGAGATAGATGTGAGAAAATCTCACAGTAGTCAACTAGGTGCATGTTAAAATAAGACACTGCCTTTTGCTGTCCCCTCATCAGAGTTTTTGTGTTTGAACGGTATTCACTGCCGGGGAAGAGGTGCAGCCAGGCCTCGCACGTACCTCTGGGAGCAGAAGATGCCTTTCTCCAGGCAGTTTGGCAATATGTCTCAAAGCCTTAAAAGAATTCATCCTTTATCTCGATAATTCCATTTCTGGGAATTCAAACCAAGTTAACAACTAAGTCGGCAAAGATTCCTGCGCAAGGTGGGCCGTCACCACATTGTTTCATCTCTAAAGACGAGCGTTTGGAAGCCGTGGAAGCACCCGGCAATGGCGGGCGAGTCATTTGTAGGCCAGGGTATATTCAAGGCCTCGGGAACGTTTGGGAAGAATGTTAGTCACAAGGGAACTTCGTGACTCAGCCTAAATGAAGGCAGCAGGGGTGGGCCGGCTCGGGCGGCCCGAGACAGGGAGAGCGAGGGTCCAGGAGGAGGAGCCGGGCCTAGGGGCCGGTCTGCGCCCTGCTCGGCTTCCCTCCCGCCAGGCCTGGCTGCAGGCCTCTCCCTGCTGCCCACTCCTTCCAGGGAGCCGCTGCCCCCACCTCCTCTTCCCCTTGTGCAGGAGGGACGGGTGTCCCAGCGAAACAAAGCAACAAACTCAGGATAGGAAACTTGAAAAAAAGGAAAGAAAAATTCGGAATATCCAACTTTTTAAAAGGGGACTGTGGGAAGCGGGTGTGGCTCAGTGGATAGAGCCCCCGTTTACCATATGGGAGGCCCGGGTTCGCGCCCCGAGGCCTCCTTGTGAGGGCACGCCGGCCTGAGCGGTGCGGTGGGCTGATGCAGCAACCTCACGGCAGGAAGCGGCTGTGGCGCAATGGATAGCGCACCCGTTTACCATATGAGAGGCCCCGGGTTCG
>JAQZBX010005778.1:0-55252 GCA_029593785.1 Cabassous unicinctus
TTCTTTTCCATATCTCCCTCACCCTAATGTCCCTCCCCAAGCCCTAGTTCCATAAATTTGCAGGAGCATTTTGTTCAGGGCTCCAGCAGTATGAGATACTTGCCCTTATCTGCACTGAGACATCTAATCCCACCAGGCATGTTTCTTGGGAAAATGGAACTAAAGGGGAGCTGGCACTCTCCCCATTTAGCCTCTTGCTTATATGGATGCCAGAAGCCATTAAATATTTGACTGGTGTGTTCATTATGGCTTGTTATCTTAATCAACTATTTCACACCTATTAGATCAGCTCTTGACAGCTTTGCATTGCTCTTGTCCTTGGGAAGTAGTAAAGGGTATGCATGTAGGTTTAATGGCAGGGTAAAAAGGCAAACAGTTTTGGGAGTGGGTATGGCAGAATCTGACTGGGAGATCTCAACCTTGCTGCAAGAGCAGCAGGTATGAAGATTCTGTATATACAGTGTCAGGACAGATCAAAGTTTTGTAGGCAAAATTTTAGCTTTAACATTTGAGAAGGTCCACCTTAATGAATCACATTAAAAACTTGCTTGCATCCCCATTTGTAATGGGCCCCACATCATAATTTCATGCCCTCCCTTCATGTTCAATGCCTCCCTCTCCTTATGTTACAGTTGAACATCACCCACAACCTATGGGCCTTGGCCCAGCACACCCATGCTCATGCTGCCCTCCTGTCAGGTATGCTCTTCCCAACATGCCTGTCTCACCACCTGAACAATTCCTAGTCACTCACTCTGTTGTCCACTTCTCCAGGAAGCCTCCCTTTATGTGCCCCCTCTGGAGTGGGTACCTTTTCATGTTCCCATAATATTTCCTCCTCATCTCTGTGTCAGCACTTACTATGTTGGTAGGCCCAACTCTATCCCTCCCCAGCTGTCAGTTCCAAGAGGGTTCATAGAGTGCCTGACACACTCTCCCATGGTGCTGGACACCCAAAGTTGGATCAAATGGACTCTGGGAACCTGGAACAGACCCAGCTATTTCTTTTTAGGTTTGTGACCTGAAAATAGTCACTGAAGCCTCCCTAGTATCCTCCATGACACAGTGTGAATCATTCTAGCATCTGCCTCTTGGATATGTCATCAGGTCTACGCAGGATGAATATTGTACACCCCATAGGTTTGTTTCACATGTACCTAATACATAAATTTAGACATGGAAGAATTACAGGAAAGAGATGGATGTAGCATTGAATATAATGCTACAAGTCCCAGGTACCCAGAGCCCCTATGACCCAAGGACTATCTTTTCAAGTTTTCCTTAGTGTTGACAACATTCATGTATGCCCTAGAATCTTGGGGATCCCTGTGCCCATCAGCTTGGCATATTCCCCATCCTCAAGTATAAGACCAAGGGTACATTGTGAAGAGTGGGTTCTACTGTCCCACAGCAGAACTGCTTCCAGCCTGTTCCTCAGTTCCCCATGCTCATCACCCTGATTTCCCCTCCTCCTCTGACAACTTGAGCATTCAGGATTAACACTGGTACACATGGGTGCCACCCCAAAGATGTGCCCCCCAACATGCCAACCTTAAGCTGGGAGGTGAAAAGGGAGAATTTACTGGCTTCACACCCCTGATGGACTGCTTCTGCACAGTGTGGTCCCACTGCTCATGCCTCCCACACACTGGGAGGGGGATGGATGTGGGGTTGCCTAGGGAAGATCAAAATGGTGGCATGTGCTGAATTGGTGAGCCTTGGGCCAACCTGTGTTACCTTTGGGTACCTCCTGGCCAATGACCAGAGTTTTTGTGGCTTAGGGATGACTTAATATTGAAAGCAATGGAAAAGAGACTCATTCCTGGTTTTTTTGAGGCTGGAGCCTTGGGACCTAGGAACACATCAGAAGAACATGTTGCTCTCTTGAGCATTTCCTGCCAAGTGAGGTGGGTAAGGGGCTGTCTGTTCAATCTGGGTGCCTGGTTACCAGGGTTCCAAGTTCTGTTGGGTTCTCTCACCAAGGGATTGAGGTCACCTCCTTAGGTGCCCTTACCTGGGCCCCCTCAGCAGATAACTCCATGAAGACCTCTCTGCAATAGTGACTATCTGTCCTCCTTGCTTTCATCACCCTGTTAAATGGACAGTTTTGTCAACACTTCCCTCCCCACAGCTCCCTGGGAAGGTCTGGGTGCAGCTGAGGCCCCAGCTATGACAGAAACTGGGTTCATGGTGGGGTTCTTTATTGCATCTTTCCTTCCTGGTGCCACCATGCATGGAAAGCCTCCCTTCAATATCCCCACCTCTGGAAACCTAATGACAAAGAACAGATACAATCTTAAGGGGACAATTCACAGTGTAAGAGCCTTGAACAGCCAAAATCAGGGTGGATTTGGGAGGTGGAGAGTAAACTTGGTTTACCAAAAGCTAATCTGGGAAGGTGACTGATAAGGTATTTTGGATCCTTGGAGTTTGGGAGGAGAACTTAGGGAGAGGCTGTTAAGAGTCTCAGACTGTCCAAGGGGAATGCCTAGGTTGTCCTAAGAGTTTGTGGCTGAAGAATTTTCAGGGTTCCATCCAGGGCACTGTCCTGTACCTGGGGACATTCCTTACCCAATTGATTATGGTGGACTGAGTGATGGTGGAGTATTTGGATGTGAGTGAGCATGGGGGCTGCGTCAGGATAGTAAGGGGTCCCTGAAGTTTGGGAGGAGAGTCCCCTCCCTGAGACCTGAGCTCTCAGAAGTGGGCACACTGAATCTCATGAAATCTTCACAGCTTTCCTGGGAGAAGGGGTGCCAAGGCCATCTTACAAACCTGTAAACTGAGGCTGGTGTAAGGGGCCATCTCTCCATCTGTCATCAGAGGTAGGACAGGAAACTCTCTCTTTCTCTGATCCTGGTGACTCCTCCTGAATCCTAGAAACTGGCCTGGGTCCGTCTCTGGTCTGGCCTTCCCAGTCCCTGGTGGACCCCAAAGTAGTGCAGCATGTCTGAGGCTTGGGGTGGGAGTGGAGATGGTAATGGCTTGAGACCCCATAATATTGGATGCAAACTGTCTGCCTTCCAGGGGAAGATGGTCAATTTTGACAAAACAAGGAAGGTGAGCATCTGTGGCAATCATTGTGGTGGAGGGGCTAGGGTGGGGGTGAAGTGGAAACCAGTCCCTCCTGAGCAGGTCACCACACGATTGCATGCATGTGGCTTCATCTTAGGTTTAAGGGGAGCGTTTGATGAGGAGACAATGCTGCAACCTCCTTCTGCAGGGCGGGGGTTGTATGTAGAATGAAGGACAACTTCTTGGAGGACAAGCTGCTTGAACTCAGCCCTGAGAGCAGGTAAAACCTGGAAGGGAGTAGAGGAGAGGGGAGCAAAACCAACCCCCTGGCTCCCTGTCCAACCCAGCAAACCCACTCAGGCCCATGAAATATCTGTTTCCCTCTGGCTCCAGGATCCTAAGTGGTGACTGATAACCAGCAGCCCCACGCATCCTGCAGCTATGATACCCTTGTGTCCAACAAGAAATGTGGGGCCTGGTTTGGTGACATAGAGTAGGTCAGCAAGACAGGCAGTTGAGACCAGAACTGAATCAGGTGGCTTCTTCATGAGCATCAGTTCTATTGCCTGAAGATAGCTGAGGCACCCAAATGCTAATAGCTGCATGGACACTGGGAGGGAGAATTGAGGTGTGCCTCCTGGGAGCCTCAAATTCATTATTCTGTCCTGTATCTATCATATGTCTTGTGAGTTAGAGACTTGTTTTAGTCAACCAGTAACAGCTTCAAGGCCAAACACCACCCAGATGACATCAAGCCTTGGAATGATAAGTGAGTTCCCCATCAAGCTGCCTTGGGGTTCAGGGAATCTTTGGGCTAAGCTTGGACTCAGGTTTTCTGACAGTTTAGCATTGGGATCACAGCTCCCAATATGTGGCTGGGACAAGTCACTTCATCTCTGGGGATCAGTTTCCTCTTCTGTGAAATGGGGTAATATTTCAGTTGGAGCTCACAGATTACTGTTGATGAACCAAGCACATAGCTGAGTGCCTGGAGCACAGAATGCAATGGTACTCCCAAGGTAACCTGGCCCCTCCATCCAACAGCCAGGCCCCTGATGCAAAGTCCTGTAGTAGCATCACCTCTCACTCCAACGTCCAGCTCCAGAGTGGCCCTGACTTCAGCAGTGGGGACACAGCTGACTCATCTCCCAGCCTGCCTGGCTCCTCAAGCTTTGAGGTAGAAATCCATCTGGGTCATGTCCCAGAATCCCAAGATAGCCAGGAAACATGATGACTGCCCACTTCTTCTCACTGCCAGCCCTTGCCCTCACCCTCCCTCTACTATGCCTGCTTGCCCCTATTCTCTTCCACAATGAGGTCAAGTATTGTCAACTCCTATAGACATTCTAGAGCCACCTGCATTTGCTAGAACAAGTCTCAGGTTTGAGGCAGCTGAGGGTCTGGACCATGCTGACCATGGCTGCATGCTTGAGCCCAGAGCAGGCCTGGTGTGCCATAGTTTGTTGTCCAGCACATCTCCCTCTCTGACATCCAGGTGTTATGTGTAGTGTGTGCTCACTGATAGCTGGGGTATCCTGGAGGTTGGACAAAAGCACTCCCCATGGACAAGCCATCTCCAGGGATTGAGAGGGAGGTAGCCCATGTTTCCCTTCTCAGTACCAACATTCTGCTCCATGGGTTCCCTTTTTCCCTGTGGCCTTGGAAGCACAAAGCAACCAAGACAGATGTGTAGGTTCTTGTAGGAGATGGGGAAGGAATGATTAGAAAAGATACCCCTCATTCCATGGTGGTGGCCCTGGAGGAGTAGGAGAAGACAATGAGGCCCCTATAGACCCAGTCCTTACCAGAGGTTGGCAGCCCCTCTTTTGTACTGAGGTGGTTCCAGAGGGTATGGGGAAGCCAACTCCAGGACCCATGCACTGATGGCCTGTCCCCTGACCTACCCCAGGTGACCAGCTATGATAAGACTCCAGGCATTAACTTCAAGACCATGGACAAAGAAAAAACACAACCTGATGAGGATGAGTCAGAGTACTATGAGTTGGTGAAAATAATTTCTGAGGATCAAAGTAAGTTGGGAGGCAGCAAGTAGGAAAGGGTGGTTGTGGAGAGGGTGGGCCTGAGTATCATGTCCCCAGCCCAAGTATCCAAGGCCTTCTGATGCCAGTGATTCTGAAATCAGGGTGGTTTGGCATCCTGTGCACACACCAATCTGCCCCATTAGCCCTTGGCAGCCACAGCATCTTCACCCTGCCTTCTCCATGTCTTGGTCATGCACCCTTTCCTGGGTGCAACCCAGGCATTGAGAAATCAATTTCACCATTGAGGTGCCCAGAGAAAGGGCTTTTCAACTCAGGCCAATTCAAGGGGCATCCTCTGGACAGGAAGGATTGATTACACCTCCAAAAGCATCATAACTGGTGGACACAAGCACCAAAATTCCATGCCTTTATGATACTAAAAACTAGAAAAAAATCTCTTTGATCTCCTTTGGTGGATAAAAGGAGCCAACTCAGTATTCTACAAACTGGGAAATGGAAAGAATCAAGAAGAATGGCACACAGCTGGGCCCTGAGCTTCAGCAGAGTTGCAACACCTACTCTCCAGTTCATTGGACTCACTCAGGACAACTATCAAGGAGATGAGGATGGACAACTCCTTAAGAGAGCCTACAACTGCAAGCAAGACAGTCCCATCCATTGGCTGTATGGGATCAAAGCCCCCTCTCAATTACGGGTAGACTTGACATCACCATCCCAGAAACCTCAGGATTGGGGAATGAACTATGTACCAGAGGGGACTTACTAGTCTACTGTAGAATTATTGTGATTCAAGCAATGGAAAAAATTACAACATTGATGTGGAGACAGTGGCCACTGGAGGCTCTGGGAGCAGGAGGAGGGAAAGAAATATGTAATATGGGAACTTTTTCAGTACTTGGGATTCATCCTGAATGTCATTGCAATGACAGATGTAGGGCATTTTATATCTTCCCATAGCTTGCAGAATTGTGTGGGAGAGAATGTAAACAACAATGTATACTATGGACCATGCTAGTGGCAAAGCCCCAGGATGCATTTATCAATTGCAATGAATGTGCCACACTAATGAAGGATGTTGTTTACATGGGAAGGTGTGGGAGGTGTGGGGAGTGGGACATATGGGAATCCCTATATTTTTTGTGTAGCATTTATGTAATCTAAGTATCTTTTTAAAAATTAAAGTTAAAATAGAGAAAAAGAAGAATGGTACAGACCTAAAGACAGACTGCCTAGTGTCCCAAGCCCTTAGACCAGTTTTTCACACTCCTGGGCTTGCTTCTTGTCATTGAAGGGGAGGGAAAATTAGCCAACATATATGCACATATTACAGATGTGCACAATAAGTTTAGCTGTGTTTTCTTGTCAGTAAGCAAATGACCTTCTACTGGCCCTTAGCCCAGGCAAATAAAAGTGATTCCCACCCTTCCTAGAAGTTGATTCTAAATCCTCTATCATCTTCAAGACAGGAAATGGGAAATGTGAGGAGTGCTAAAGGGCAGAAGGACCCATCCTACCAAAATGGAAGACTGAGGACTGGAGAAGGTTAAGAAGGTTGTTAGTACCCACACAATTGTGGTAGGAAGAGGAACTCCAGATCAGCATTTCTTTCTAGCTGGCTCTAGGCTAGAAATACAGGATGAAAATAGGATCAAATAGTAAATATTTATTGAGTGTCAGGTAGTCCATGGACATGGAGGTCTTCCAGGAACCCTGCTTAGGAAGCTTGTCCAGGGCTGCCCTTCACTCTGCTTCATTAGTCTTATCCTGGGTAGTGCTGGATGTGCTCTGTGTTCTAGAAAGCCTATTTCAGCGCCACAACCTTGAGCAGGGGGTGGGTGTGGGGGAATAGATGACCCATTGGCAGCTTCATTCTGAGGCTGGCAGTTACGGAGTCAGAGTCACTTTTAAAACAAGGGCCCTTCATTTTAATCTGTGCCTCTTAGTGTCTTTCTTTCAGGCAGGCATTCTTCAGAGGGGTCTTTGTTGTTCCTGGGGCTGGATTGGGGGATTCAGGTCCCTGATTGAGTCTTGCTCTCATAGAGATACAAAGAGGTGGGGTGCCCTGTTGTCCCCCAGAAGCACAGCTGACTGTGTTTCTGTCCCACCCCCTGGTACTGCAGATCCCTGATAGGTCCAAAATTTCAAAGCCATATATTCTTCAGCCAATTATTATTTTTTCCTCAACAAGTGAAACTCCCCCAGGGAGGCCATGGTCAAGAACAGAGCTATCTCAGCCTTTCTGCATAGGAAACATAAGGGCCCCAAATTCCCAATGGGGAAATTCTAACCGGCCTGTGGTGGCCACCAGCTTCACAATCCCCCTTTCCAGGTGTGTCTAGCCCAGTAGTTTTTCTGTCCCCAAGCAGAATGGGCAAGGACAGGCAGGCACTTTCTTTCAACTAGTCAGCCTAAACCTCTTTTCCTGGCATGACCATTCCAATTGATGGGCTGTCTTGGAATCCTGTGGACCACTTGCTGCTTTAGGAGAACACTGCAGTTCTCTCTGGGGGCCTGTGGATGCAGCCTGTGACATCCCAGTGGTCCCAGCTCTGCATCCCCCAATGCTTGCTTTCCTCCATCTGCACCAAAGATTCTACACCGGGGCCTTTCAGGATGGAGGGATTCTCAGCTAAATCCCACCCCATTGCCCCCACTCTCATGAAGTGGATGGAGAGACCCTCTTCACGAAGCCTGTTCTTCACCAAGTGAGTGAGGAGCAACATGGACTCTCATGCCATTGCAAGGGCCACATGCCACTGCTTCCTGGCTTTATGGGACTATGCAAACACATTTAGTGGGAGGGACAACTTGGATAAGATTGGAAGGTAATTTAATTTTTTATTAAAATCGAAAGCCTATATATATATATATATATAACTAGCAAATTCTAGATGTGAATATTATGTTAAAGTCCTGTTTCTACTACAAACTGGGAGTTTAGGCTTCATTCATTTTTTACTGTGTTACTTTAAATGAGGTACACACCCTCACATTGCTCATTCAAATATGAAATCATGCTGAGTCATCAGTTTATTTTATATGAGAGAAGTAAAAATAGCCAGGCACCCTTCCCTGACTTACTGAAGCAACACAGTAGACCCTGTTTCACAAACCATAGATGCATTTCAGTATCAATACACCTGGCAAGAAGCTGAGACCAACCATGAGGACTATTGCGATATAGATGTTGAATGTACTTCCATTTGTAAGGACCATTTCCTGACCCAGGAAATTGACTTTGCATCCTCAATCCCCTTCTAGAGCCCCGTGGTCAAATCTTTACCTTAGATTTCATGCTTTGGGATCCTTATCTCGGACACCAGAATTCTTTTGACTCATCAGGGGACTTGGGGTGGGGGGAGGAGTTAAGATGCAGCTTTTAAGTTTTCAGCTGGGCCTTATTTCATAAACACTACTGCTCCCTCTGAACTAGTGTTTCCCACATCCCTGCCATTACTTCTATATTTTTTTAGCCCAGCAATTCCCTGGAAGGCTCTTGTCCTCTGTGTCAGGTACCTGGTGGCCACTCCTCCCTGGCTGTGCCTGAGTCATCACACCTGAGTTCTGGTTGCCAGGATAAGGGTGCTTATTTCTTACTAGCAATAGACCACACATGCTCTTTCCTGTGGGCCAAGGTGAAGTCTGAGGCTGAGAGATCCACCATCTTGGGGATCACGGGTTTACAAACTCTGTCATGTTGTTACCAACTTATCCTCAAGTGACTTTGTGCCCTGAACCTTTGGGGCTTCCAGACTGTTGGGATGACTGTGTCCATTGTACAGAACTTATGCCTTGGTTATATCATGGGGATGGGGGATGAACCATTCCTCTGGGGAGGGTTGTAAGATAAGGCATGATGGGGTTGGGGGCAGGGAATGCAACAGGATTGATGAACCCTGGGCTTCTACAGACATAGCCCCACTGCAAGTTAAATTACTTAAGGGCTTCCTGTCTGATGGACAGGCCCTGTCTTGAGCCTGAGTGTGCCCTCCCCAGGCTTCCCCATGATCAGGAGCTAAAGGATTAACCCCTGGCACAGCACTGAGCCCTGGGACTCTGCACTGGCCTCCTGCCTGGGCCTGTCAAGTGTATTGAACATCATCTCCTGGATCTCCCTCAGAATGTCAAGAGCCAAATCAACTGAGCAAGATCCTGGGTAATCTCCCCTCATTCCTGAGGACTACAGGTGTCTCCCAGACATAAAAGGAGGCCTTTCCAGTGTAGCCTCTGCTGAGCACAAATGCTGGTTCCCAGAAGCCCAGGTTGTGGCCAATGTAGCACAGCTGTCCCAGGACAAGATTCATGAAATGGAACCATTCACAAAATGAAATCTAAATGAAATCTGACCCTCCCTATAGAAAGAGAAGTGCCTGGTCCCAGGCATATCCTGGTCCAGGAGCAAGACACTAGTGCCTGCAGGCTTTTTCCTGCAGGCCTGGAAGCCTACTGAGAACGATTCACTATATTTTGTGCACACCAATGTTACAGAGAAAGGTAAGTATCACCCTTTGGGCTTCTGTTGGCCAAAATGCAGATGATAGAACTCAGAAGAGGCCCATATCTGCATCAAGGCTCCATCTTACACATTGCTTATATCCTCACCTTCACACCTTTGCTAATGCCTACCCACTCTGGGACTGCCTCCTCCAGGCTAATTCCTAGCAAGAGCCCTGCAGCACTGCCTCTGGCTACTGAGACCCCTGCTTACTCCATGATGGCCTTTTTGTCCATGTTGATGCTGGCATGTTGATGCCAGCAAAGATATGCTGATCTGTGATGTTGGAGCCTGATATGTAGTCAATGTCAGGAGCACTGGTGTACAGTTTGATGGGGTCTTTAGGGAGGAGTCTCCATCAATGACAGGGTGAAACCCAGATAATAAAACAAGGGGTGTTGGGAGAACCAACATGTTCTTGTACCTTCCAGTGTCCACCTGATCTTCCCTTAGTCCTCTGGAGGTCAGAGTTGATCCCATTCCAATGAGGATGCAGTGATATCCTCCTTTGTTTCATCTACAGTAGGGTTTCCCCCATCTCAGCACTACCGACATTTTTTTTTTTAATTTATAAGTTATTGGGACTGCTGAGTTACAGAAATTGTTTGGGTTTCCCAACCATGCAGTCTTCTCCATTTCCCATGATGCAGTCTTAACTGTATTTAGGAATATTCATTGTACTTGCTTATAGTTAATATAAATACAAGGAAGCAACTTTTATCTGTGAAAAAAAAATTGAAGAAAATAATTCATACATGAATGTACATAAATGATAATCATATAGCAAAAGTTGTGAACTTATAAAACAAACATGCATAACATCATACATGGCTCCCATACATTACCCCACCACCAATACCTTGCATGGTTATGAAACACTTGTAACAAATTATGAAAGAACATCATCAAAGTATTACTACTAATCATAGCCCATATGTTAATTTTTTTTATTTTCCAATCCCACACTATTATATTTGTTTGTAAACCATACAATTTATCTAAAATATACAATCAATGACATTTGATATAATCACAGAGTTATGCATTCATCTCTTCAACCAATATTAGAGCATTTTCATTACTCCAAAAAAGAAAAGAAAAATAACAAAAAGCAAACCACTATCATACCCATATATTAGTACTACTAACCACAAAAGCTATCATGTGCTTTCACCATTTTTATTCATTTGCAAATATTCACAAATTTTTACCAATTCTTCGATTTCCCTTCTCTACATTTTATTCTCTTGTGACTTATATTTACTATTAACTCCAGGAGTTTGCTCTTTATATTTAGTTCATTATAGCAAAATCATACAATACTTGTCCTTTTGTACCTGGCTTGCTTCAATCAACATAATGTTCCCCAAGATCACCCACATTGTCATATACTTCAGGACTTCATTTCATCTTACACCTGAATAATATTCCATCATGTGTATATAACACAGTTTATCCATTTGTTGATGGACAACTGGGTGGTGTCTGTCTTTGAGCAATTGTGAATAATGTTGCTATGAACATCAGAGTGCAGATGTCTGCTCATGTACTTGCTCTCAGATCTTCTGGGTATCTGCCTAGTAGTGGTATTGCTGTGTTACATGGCAGATCTATATCTAACTTCCTTCGAAATAGCCATTTTCCACAGTGGCTGTATCTTTGTACATTCCCACTAAGAGAGAATAAGCATTCCTCTCACATCCTCTCCAAAACTTGGAGTTTTCTGTTTTTTTTTTTTTTTTTTTAAGTAGTGGCCATTCTGGTAGGTGTGAAATGATATCTCATTGTACATAATTTGCATTTCCCTAATAACCAGTGATGTTGATCATTTTTCCATGTGTTTTTTGACATTTGTATTTCTTCTTTAGGAAAATGTTCATTATCATCTTTTGCACAGTTTAAAAATTGGGTCATTTGTCTTTTTATTGTAGAGTTGTAGGGTCTCTTTATATATCATGTTTACACATCCCTTGCCTGATGTATGACTTTCAAATATTTTCTCATATTGAGTGGGCTACCTTTTTACCTTCTTCACAAACTCCTCTGAGGTGCATAATGTTTAAATTTGAGGAGGTCCCATTTATCAATTTTTTTCTTTTGTTGCTTGTGTTTTGAGTGTGAGGCTTAAGAGACCCACACCTACTACAAAGACTTATAGATGTTTCCCTTTATCATCTTCTAGGCATTTTATGGTCTTGGCTCTTATGTTGAGTTTTGTGATCCACTTTGAATTGATTTTTGCATATAGAGTGATAAAGGGGTCCTCTTTCATTATTTTGATTATAGATATCCAGTTCTCACAGCACCATTTGTTGAAGAGACTGTTCTGTCCCAGAAAAGTGGACTTGATAGGCTTTTAAAAAAATCAGTTGACCACAGGCAAGAGAGTCTATTTCTGAACTCTCAATTTTATTCTATTGATCAATGTGTCTATCTTTGTGCCAATACCATGCAGTTGTGATGACTGTAGTTTTATAATACACCTCAAGGTCAGGAAATGTGAGTTCTCCAACTTTGCTCTTCTTTTTTAGGACGTTTTTGGATACTCTGGATGACCTCTTTCAAATAAATTTGGCAATTGATTGTTCTATTTCTATAATGGAGGCTGTTGGAATTTTGATTGGTATTGCATTGAATCTGTAAATCAGTTCGGGTAGAAATGACATCTTTATGCTGTCTAGTGTTCCGTTACATAAACAGAATATACTTCTCTCTGTTTAGGTCTCCTTTGGTTTCTTTTAGTAGTGTTTTGTAGTGTTCTAAATAGAGATCCTTTAGAGTCTTGGTTAAAGGAATACCTAGGTATTTGAGTCATTTTCTCGCTATTTTAAATGGAAAATTTTCTTTATTTCCTCCTCAGATTTGTGTGATATTGGCTGTGAGATATTCATATATTGCCATTATTATGTTGAGTAACTTTCCTTCTATACCTACCTTTCAAAGTGTTTTTATCAAGAAAATTTCTGGATTTTTTCAAATGCCTTTTCTTCATCTATTCAGACGATCTTGTGTTTTCTTTTTCTTTGATTGGTTAATGTGGTATATTATATAAATTGATTTTCTTAGGTTGAACTACCTTGCATACCAGGAATAATCACTTGACTATGATGTATAATTCTTTTAATATTCTGTTGGATTTGATTTGCAAGTAATTTGTTGAGAATTTTTGCATCTGTGTTCATTGGAGTGATTGGTCAGTAATTTTCTTTTCTTTGAGTATCTTTATCTGGGTTTGGTATTAGGGTGATGTTGGGTTCATAGAATGTGTTGAATAATTTTTCCCAACTTTTAAATTCCTTCAAAGATTTTAAGCAGGATTGGCATTAATTCTTCTCAAAATGTTTGGTAGAATTCACCTGCGAAGCAATTTGACCCTGGATTTTTTTTGTTGGAAGATTTTTGATGACTGTTTCAATCTCTTTACTTGTGATTGATTTGTTGAGTTCCTGTATTTCTTGTCGAATCAATGTAGATTGTGCATTTCTAGAAATTTGTCCATTTCCTCAAGTTTGCCTAAATTGTTGGCATACAATTTCTAATAATATTGTCTTATGATCATTTATATTTCTGTGGCATCTGTCATAATGTCCCCCATTCATTTCTGAATTTGTTTAACTGCAGATTCTCTTTTTTTATTAGACTAGTTAAGAGCTTGTCAATTTTATTGATCTTCTCAAAGAATCAGCATTTTTAAATTTTTATTTATTTTTAAAGAAGTTTTAGATTACATAAAAGTTACTTCTAAAATATAGGTGATTCCCATATAATCCACCCACTCTCTCTTTCACACTTTCCTCCATTAAAAAAAATCTTTGATTAGTGTGATATATTTGTTACAATTGATGAACACATATTCAAGCATTGCTAATAACCATGGTCTATAGTTTACATTATGGTATACACTTTGCATGCACACTTTTATAGGTTTTAAGAAAATGTATGATGGCCTGTATCTGTCATTGCAATATCATGCAGAACAATTCCAATGTCCCCAAAATGCCTTATGTTACATGAATTCTTCCTTTTCCCCACCTCAGAACCTCTGGTGACCACTGTCTTTATATCAATGCTAGCAATCCTTCCATTACTAGAATAATATTGCCTTCTTTCATCCATTTTTGTGTTCCCCTATATGTTTCTTCATTGTTTAGTTCTTGAGGATTTGGGGATGATGATGGCCTCTGTGCTTCCAATTGAGAATGTTCTTAGATCCCATGGGGTAGATGGATAGAACTGTCTTGGTTGCAGTTGTAGATACTCTTTCTTTATTAGGATGGGTTTTGTCAATCATCATCCTTTGGTAGTTGTCCTGTGTGAGTCTGATGAACTGGAGAGTAAGTGTTTGCTGCAACTCTGCTGTGATTCGTGTTCAACCAGCATATGAAAAGATAGAAGATGTACCTCTCTGGGACACATATTTAATGAGTATAGTGTTAACTATAGGTTCAAATGAAAGGGATAGAAGAACCATGTGTATGTAAATTATAAATGAGTCTAACATTGGGAAGATAGGTTTTCATATATTCCAAGGTAAAGCCCACTGTTGGGGCACCAATTTACTGGAGTTCTGAGTCCTGCTTATAGTGTCCAGATATCTCTAGAGACCTCAGGAGCAGCCCTGCTTGAGGCATGTTTTTCTGTGACAGTTAGTGAAATCCTCCTGAGACATGCATAGGTGTAACCTATAGAATGACCTCCTGACAAGCTTCAAAATATCCTAGCCATAAAAGACCATTTGTATTTAATATTTCCCCCTTTTGGTCAAGGTCATTTTTCAAATGCATCACCAGTTGACACTTAGTAACAATCCCTCAGTGCCAGGGAGGCCCACCCTGGGAGTCATGTCTCATGCCAAGGGAAAGTAGTGAGCTTATATGCTCATTTTGGCTTAGAGAGAATCTACATTTTAGTAACAAGGAAGTTTACAGGAGGTAACTCTTAGTCAATATGTATCACTAGGCTAAGTTTCAATTTTACAAGAACAAGGTTCATAAGTACAATCATTAATATCAAAGGCCTAGCCTATTGTTCTGTCTTCTTTTGCTAGGTACTGCCTATGTACTCTAGAGATTCTTTCCATTCTATTAGAGAATGTAGCAGGACTCCCCAGGATGGGAATTTAATATTTTGTTGGTTATTGTGTGGGTCTCCACTTACTGAGATAACATCTTATGAGCACATGAACACATTCATATTCCATAGAAGCATGATGAAGTTCATCCTTCTCCACACATCTCCTACCACTGACATACTGTACCAGTGATCTTCCCCTGTGATAGCTTTAATTTTTCTGTAATCTGAAACCTCCCTCAAAACAAAGCCAAATTGTTTTACATTGTTGCTTTGATTATTGTGCAATCTGTCTTTTATGTACATTGACAATTTCTTCTGTATGTTCCCCCAGTGTCTTATTTGTTAACTTCATTTTTAAGGAAGTTTGAAATTATAGGAAAGTTACATCAAAAGAAAGGGTTTCCCATATGCCCCATTCACTTCCCCTCTCACATTTCCCCTTTTTTATAATATATTTCCTGATTGTAGTGCATTTGTTACAATTGATGAACCAATATTTAAGGATTCCACAAAAAATCATCTATAAATTAAATTATGATTTACATTTTGCACTGTACAGTTTTATAGGTTTGGACAAAATGTATAGTGAATTCTATCCATCATTGTAAAATCATGCAGAACAATTCTAATGCCCTAAACATGCCCTATGTTCCAATTATTTTCCCTCCCTCTCCCCTCAGATCCTCTGGCAACCAATATTTTTATATCAATGTTACAAGTTCTTCTGTAACTGCAGTAATAATCAGTCTACTTTGTTCCATGGTTGCATTCCCCCTTTATGTTTGCTTATTCTTCAATCTTGAGGATTTGGGGATGATGATGCCTACTCTGATTCAGAATGAGAGTGGGCTTAGATCTTTTGGGGCAGATGGAAGGAAAAGCTTTGTTTACAGTTGTACAAACTTTTTGTGTTTGGGGATGGGGTTTGTCAATCATCATCAATTAATTAGTTGTCCTGGGTGAGACCAATGAACTGGACAGTAGTTGTTGTCTACAACTCTGCTGAGATTCAGATTTGAACCAGCATATGCACAGGCCAAAGATTTAAGTCTCTGGAACATATATTTAATTGGTATAGTGCTAATTATAGAGAAAATTAATAGTGGTAGAAGAATCATATGTAGGTAAATTACTATTGAGTTTTACTCTTTGCAGTGGGGAAATAGGTTATATATATTCAAAGGAAGGCACACCAAGAGGGTGCTGATTTCATAGGCACCTCCAAATTTCTTTCTATGTTTTCCCTCCAAATTTTTTCACTCCAAATTTCCCTCCAAATTTCTTCCTATGGTAATACAAATGTTTGTCTTATGTCTGTCCCTTCTTTGTATATTAGAAGCAAATAATTTTTTTCTAAGTTTCACAGGTCTGTGGCCTAAATTGAACTTGGTGCAGGGCAAGTTGCATGCCTATAATTGATTTATATAAGATTTTATACTTAGCATTCCTACTGAAATTAGAGTTTTTGGAACACTGTGATGCAATGAATGTATTTTGCCTATTGAAGGACATTTCTTTTTGAGATACAGAGGGTGGAGTGTGACAGTTTGAGATTATTTTTTCATGAAATAAAGAGAAAGTTAATATTTTAAAACTAATTTATTCCTGTGGTTGTGATACCCTTTGGTTGCATTACATTTGGTTGAAGGTCTTTTGATTAAGTTACCTGATAAGATTGCTTTAGGGCTTTGACTAGACTGTCAGTGGGGTGAGATTCATGTTGAGTCTCTGCCTACTTGCTGGTTCTAATAAAAATGAGGACAGAAAGACACAGTCAGACACAGGAAGTGGAAGCCACCATTTTTGATCCTGCCAAGTGCGGGAGGAGTAGAGGATCACTTAAGAATGAAGCCTGCAAGAGGGACTCTCTTGTTTCCCAGAAAAAATAGCTGGAGGACAGGCAGAAGGGGCTTGGAAAAAATCTTTTAGTGTTTAGGACAACAGGGAAGGCAAGACACTGCCCAGAGTAGAGCGGGACAAAGGAAAAGAATCCTGACAGCAAATTTGTGAGTTAAAAACTGAAGCTTATTCACTGTTGATGGGAATATAGAATGGTAAGCCACTGTGGAGGACTGTTTGGCAGTTCCTAAGGAGTTTGAATATAGACTTGCATTGGGACCTTGCAATACCATTGCAAGATATATATCCAAAAGAACTGAGAGCAGTGACATGAATAGCTATCTGCATCCTGATGTTCATAGCAGCATTATTGATGTTAGCCAAAAGTTGGAAACAACCCAGGTGTCCATCAACTTATGAATGGATAAACAAATTGTGGTGGATACACATGATGGAATATTATGCAGCAGTAAGAAGAAATGAAGTCATGAAACATATGACAACATGGATGAACCTGGAGGACATTATGTTGAACAAAGCAAGCCAGACACAAAAGGAAAAATTCTCTGTGATTTCAAATACACAAATATATACAAATACTGTATACATATGTTAACTAAATACATTATGTGAAATTTCAAAATATTATGTGAAATATGAATATGGGTAAAATTGCCTATATAAGACCATTTATCTGTAAAGCTGATCAAATATATGTTAATACTACAAAATGTTAATATCAAATAAAAAACACACTAAGTGAAGGAGGTCAGACATAGAGTACTACATATTGTATGAATCCATTTATATGAAATGTAAATATAAATCAATTTATAAAAATGAATTTAGATTAGTGGTTATGTACAGCTGGGGGAGAAATGTTGATGGGTGTGAAGTCATTCTTTATGGAGCAATGAAATGGTTTTAAAATTTTTTAGATCATGAATGTACAACATTTTGATTGTACTAAAAGCCATTGATTATACACTTTGGATATCTCATATTGTATGTGAATATATCTCAGTAAAACTGCTTAATAAACAAATAAATGCTTATGCAAGAATTGACAGAAATAGCAGTTATGTATAGCAGGGGAAATGTAGAGATTGAGAGGTGAGGAATATTCTTGTTTGTATGCCTCTTCCTTGTTTATTATTATTAGTGAAATAATGAAAATTCTCTAATAATGATTGAAGTGATGAACACACAGCTATGTGTTACAAAAAATTTCATGGATCATACACTTTAGATGAATTGTATGCTTTATTAATATGTATTAATAAAAATGATTTGCTTAATAAAAAAGCCAGAGCTGCAAATGCCAGGGCTGGTGGCTACAGACAAAGGGAGACCCAAGTATCCACATCTCCAGGAAAGTGGAGATAGAGGGACATAGCCTAAATCTGACTTAGCTTTTGACCCACAAATTTGGTCTGCTGTGTCCAATGAGCCCTTCCACACTGGATGGTGTGGATGGGCAAAGCATTGTTTGCTTTGGGAGCCAGCATGGAACTAAAGAGATCTGACCTTTTCAATCCCCCTCTGTGCTGACAAGGATGCAAGGGGGGGTGGAATTACTTCCTACCTGGGAAAACAGAAGGGGCTGTCCACAAAGGTTCGAGAAATGTCTCTGAGAAAGTTTGAATTACAAAGACCTTTGACTCCAGGCAGGAACCTCTGTCATATTGACCTAGTCCAGTTGCAGCAAACACAACCTGACCAGGCATTGAACTGACAGTGCTGCCAAAGAGTACCATCTGCTAGCAGACCCAGTAAGTTTATATGTGGAAATTAAAAAGTAAATAAGTAAGAAAGGCTTTTTCTGGCCTTTACAGCCTCCATCCCCAAGGCCCTATAAGTGGGTGTACAACCCATTACTGGGTCCAGGGCCCAGATTTGAGCAACTAACCAGGACTATCTTAATGTCCCAGAACAGCTTGAACCAAGAATCAAATAGTAGCAGTAACACATAGCCTCCCATCACTAAATCCTAATGAAAGAGAAAGAAATTGAGCATCTGAGTAAACTACATCCTAATCAGATGCCTAGATATCAGCCAAAATTTATGAGCCATACTAAGAAAATGGAAGGCATGGCCCAAGAAAAGGAATATATCAAAGCCCCAGAAAAAATGCAGGATTTGAGACAATCAATATGATACAAATTTCCAAAATCAAATTAATGAGTTGAAAGACAATATGGCTAAAGAAATAAAGGACATCAAGAAGACACTGAGTGAACACAAAGAAGAATTTGAAAAACTGAATAAAGGAGTAGCAGAGCTCATGGGGATGACAGACACAATAGGTGAGATAAAAAACACATTAGAGGCATACAATAGCAGACTCAGAATGACAGAAGAAAGAATAAGTGATACAGAAAATAGAAGAGCAGAAACTGATAAGAGAAAAGAACAAAGAAATGAATGGAAAAAATAGAGCTCAGGGAGTTGAATAATAACATGAAATCCAACAACATACAGGTTTTGGGAGTTCCAGAAGGAAAAAGGGGAAGATAGAGTATCTGAGGAAATAATAGCTGAAAATTTCCCAACTCTCATGAAAGAAATTAACTTACATGTCCAAGAAACACAGCATACAACAATCAGAATAAATGTGAACAGACTTACTCCAAGACACATACTACTCAGAATGTCAAATGACAAAGATAAGAGATATTTCTGAAAGCAGCAAGGGAGAAGCAAACCATCACATACAATGGATGCCAGTAAGAGTTAGTGCAGATTTCTCATCTGAAACCTTGGAGGTGAGTAGAGAGTGGTATGATACAATTAGGATACTGAAAGAGAAAAACTGCCAGCCAAGAATCCTTTATCCAGCATAAGTGTGTTTGAATTATGAAGGTGAGTTTAAAATACTCATAAACAAACAGAAACTGAGAATTCATTAAAAACAATCCACCTTTGTAGGAAATATTTAAGGAAGACTTATACCCTGAAAGAAAAAGACAGGAGAGTGAGGCTTGGAGGAGAGTATAGAAGAAAGAATAGCAGAAAGGGTAACCAAGAGAATAAAAAGACAGATGAAAATAAGATATGACATGAAAACCAAAGTTTAAAATGGTTGAAGTAAACAATGTATTTACAGTAATATCATTGAATTATGACTGGATTAAACTGCCAAATCAAAAGATACAGGCTGACATGTCTTACAGTGATGAAAGACAAAATGTATTAAAATTTTTATTTTATTTCAATTTTTAATTTTTTTCATTTTATTTATTTTTTAAATTATTATTTTTATTTTATTTTCTTAATTTTATTTGGGGTTTTTTTTTTTGCATCATTTTTGGAGAGGTTTTGGATCACAGAAAGGTCACAACTGTGTCAGCAGAGGATCACTGGTTTGAGGAGTTGATGATGGGGGATATGTGGGGAGGTGTGCAGCAAGGGTACCTTGAATTCCAGCAAAGTTGTAACACCTACTCTTCAGTTCATTGGACACACAAAGGACAACTAATAAGGAGATGATGATGGACAATGCCCATCCCAAGGAACAGAGAGTGTCTACAAATGCAACCAAAATAGTTCCATCAATCTGCCTAATTGGGTCTAAGCCCCTCTCAATCAGAAAGAGTATGGCCATCATCATCCCAAAATCCTCAAGATTGGGGAATGAACAATTGAC
This sequence comes from Cabassous unicinctus, assembly GCA_029593785.1. Taxonomy (NCBI): domain Eukaryota; kingdom Metazoa; phylum Chordata; class Mammalia; order Cingulata; family Chlamyphoridae; genus Cabassous; species Cabassous unicinctus. The sequence continues at coordinate 20,073 of JAQZBX010005778.1, forward strand.
TAAAGTAGACTTATTATTATGCTATTACAGACATTACTGTAGGAATGGAAGAACTTTTAATCATTGATAAAAAAGCAGTGGCCACCAAATGTTCTGAGGGGAGGGAGAGGGGAAAATAGACAAAACATGGGGGCACTTTTAGGACATTGGAATTGTCCTGCATGACATTGCAATGATGGATATAGGACATTATACATTTTGTCACAATCTGTACAATTGTGCAGTGCAGAACGTAAAGTACAATGTAAACTATAGTCCAAGGTTAATAAGAATGCTTCAATTTGTGTTCATCAATTGTAACAAATGTACCACACTAATGAAAGATGTTGCTGATATGGGAAAGTGTGGGATGGGGAGAGGGTGGGGCATATGGAAATCCCCTATATTTTTTATATAACGTTTATGGAATCTAAAGCTCATTTAAAAATAAAAAATAATTTTAAAATACTTGATCAGTACTCTTCATAAATGCCAAGTTCAAGAAAAACAAGATAAGAATGAGAAATGTAAAGGCATGAAAACTAAGGCAACCTGAAGACTTGAGTAAATGCAGCATGGTGAGCTGGGTTGGACCCTGGAATACAAAGAGGCCATAAATGGAAAATCTATTATCTCAATGAAGTCTACAATGTATTACAGTTATTATTATTATTGATGATAATGTAGTTTTGACAGATGTATCATGAAAACATAAGATATTAACAGTAGGGAAAACTGGATGAGGAATATACAGGAAATGAGTGTTATTTTCCAACTCTTTGGTTAATATACATTTATTCCAAAAGCGTATTTAAAAATAAAAGCAAAGGGAAACCTCAACACCGGCAAAAAGAAATGGAGGCTCATTACTTCAGGCTCCAATAAATTTATTCTTGCAGTGGAGTGGAGATGTGTTCTCCATTCCTTCATCAACATCTTAATAAGGACTCCTCGGGAAAGTGCCTCATTAGGGCTAGCAACAACACAGCAGAAGGTGAAGGAGGAATGGTGCTCTGGAGAGGTCACTCAACTCCGTGGTCTGCCCTCTCCCCATGACCTTAGGTAGTCTGCAAAGACTAATCACATACATTGTTAGAACAGTCACCTTGGCCCTGAAATCAGTTACCAGGGTCATCAACCATCCACCACCCGATCCTTCATTCATTCCATCTATTCATCCATCAATCCATTCTCCCATCCATCTAATTATGTTGCACATGTTCAAGGATCAGCATCATGGGATAAGTGCTTAACTTTGTATGGGAACCTGAGAGATTACAGGGAAATCTGAGCCTATGTTCTCACCAACTGTGATTGTTTGGAATTGTATGTACCCCAGAAAAACATGTTCTTAAAATTAATCCATTCTTGTAGGTGTGAACCCATTTTGATGAGGCTACTTCAGTTAAAGTGTGACCCACCTCAATCGGGAGGAGTCTTAGTCTTATTACTGGAGTCCTTTTAGGGTGGAATGAATTCAGGCATGAGAAAGAGAATGTCAAAGGAAGCCAGAAGCTGAAACAGAACCCAGAAGAGAAGGGAGAGACCAGCAGACACTTACATATGCTTTGCCCTGAGACAGAGAAGTCAAGGATTTCCTCCTGCTGGTCTTCTGGAAGAAAGCATCACCTTGATGATGATTTGATTGGGATATTTTCCCAGCATCAAAACCATGAGTGAGTAAATCCCCATTGTTTAACTCATTCCATTCCATAGCATTTGGTTTTAGCAACTTAGGAAACAAAAACACGAACTTTACAATCTTTGGGTGCAGAGAAGACAGACAACAAATTCACAAGTTTGTTAAATTTTCTTAAAGAAAAAACAGGGTATTATGCTAGAGAATAATTGAGGACTATGTTGTTGACACATAGATACTGAAGTCATGTCTTATAAGCTCACACCTGAAGATAGAAAACCAACAGCCATATGAAGGAAATTCAGGAAGGGGCCCCTGGCCAGGAGGGCAGCTGCTGGAGCTCCTTATGGTCGGACAAATCTGCTACATTTTTTGGACTGAAGAATAGTCAAGGGAACAAGAAACTTCTGATTGGATTTAACATTTGCCCTTGTGTGTGATCCACACTGACTTTGGTAACTCTAAATACATTGTTTACTTTAAGTTAATGTTAAATTAAAATTAAAAACAATATAACAGGGAAGCAGCTGTGGCTCAATTGGTTGGGCTCCCATTTACCATATGAGGGGCGACAGGTTCGATTCCCGGGGCCTTATGGTGAGGATAAGCCAGCCTGTATGGCACAGTGTGCTGATGGCCTGCATGGCATAGTGAGCTGATGGCCCACATGGCACGGTGAGCTGGCATAGCAAGATGACACAACAAATGAAGATAAGCAAACACAAAAATGCACAGCAAATGGACACAGCAACAAGCAGCAAAGTGAGGGATAAATAAATAAATAAAAATAAATAAATCTTTTTAAAAAACAATATAACAAATGAACAATGAATGATGAGACCTCCAAGGAGCTGCAAGGCTGACCCCTCTGTGCCTCTCTAGTTTCTCTAGATCAGGGTCTCTCCTCTCATCCCAGCCTAAGCTTCTCTAACAGGTACCTATCAGAATATGCACCTAAAATATCCAGAAGTCTGAGGATAATGAAGGCAACTACCATCTCATTGACAAATATTTCCTATTTCAGACTCTTATTTGTAGGGAATTTACAACCTCTCTCTCTCTTTCTAATTCTCCTTTATCTCTCTATTATCATCATCATCTATCTCATCATTCTATCTTTTTATTCTTTTATCACTTTTTCACTTTAACAGATGCTCCATCTACTCTGAGGAAACGTTCTTATCTACAATCAAGCAATATATTTTGTTTTCCCCACTTTTTTACAAAATATTTTAGTTAATTAGATTATTTTAATTCCTGTATCTTAGAGTATACATTAATATGGCTGAATGATATTTTTAACCAGGTCTGGTGTAACAGTTATGGATCTGGAGTACAGATTAGTGTTTCTAGAGGGAACACAGAGGAAGCACAAGGCTAAGGGACTTTCTCCAAGAAAGAGAATGAACTCACAGCAATCCATGATTTATTTTAAAATATAAAGCAAAAATTTTCACCCTTAAGGTGTAGTGGTAATAAATGGATGTAGTATATTAAAAAGTAAGTTTAAAAATTCATATGTAGTGCCAACTCAAAAGGTAGAGGAATCAGCAAACACTACATGGCACATTTGTGAAATATTTATAATATCAAGGTATATTCTGATCACTTGATTAACCAGGACCCAAGGTCAGTAATATGCAGTAAGGCCTGACCTTGTTCACAATACATTTCAGGGGACAGAAGGACTATGTCAAGACTGAGGGATGCATATAAATTCCATATATGGAAAATCTTTAATTGTTCTGTTTGTCTTTAAAGTCTTTGGGCCAACATAGGGGGTTGAGCAGGTGTCATGATGTGAGCTCTCCTTGCCTCTAAATCATCAGTGACATTCTAATATTAAGATACAAAGAGAAGGGGCTTACCCAGAAGCAAAGATGTGCTGAGCCTGTCCAACCTCAACCAGAACAAAAGAACTATGGCTCCCAGCTTGATCCATATCTGCAAAAAGCCACCAGGAGCTCTTCTTTAGATCTCAGGCCAGATGGGAAGGCACTGACAGGGGGCATGGTTGTTAAATGTCTGGGAAGACAAGTTTCGGGGAGCAGACTCTACTTCAGCTCTTATTATGTGATCTTGGGCATGCTGGTCACTGTTGTGTGCTTCTTTCATTTCATCTACAAAGTGGGGATAATGAAAAGTGCAAGATAGGCTATTGTGAAGGACAGTTCAGTTATATATATTACAGTGTCTAGTAAAGTCCTGGTGTATCACCGGTGCTATAGAAATGTTTTAAATGATTGTTAAAATAATGGCTATGGGGATTAAAATGACAATTATGGCAGCAATAACCAGGAGCTGCTGGCACCCCATATAATATTCAGGTGCTACTGGAGCCCTATATGAACCAGGCACTAATCTTGTTCCTCTGCCTCAGCATGAAATTTATATGGTCAGGCCAAAGACTGTTTTACTGAATTCAAGCTGCATTTCATTTCCTTTTTGGCACATTTTCTATTATCCCTTGCAGATAAGAGGGATCATTTCACTAACTTTGCTAATAGACTAATCTGTACACAACTTCCAGCTCAAAACCACAAGCCAACTTTCTTCCAATCATGAGAATGGAGGTGACTCAAAAGGTTTAAAGAATGGGATACTAATAATGTGGGATGTGTATGAGTCTCTAATTGATTCCACAGAGCACAGGATCCTTTATACCACACGATCCTTCTTACCACACAGTAGACTGTGTCATGAATGAGGCATATATTTTATTCTTGTTAATTCACTGACATTTTTGTTGTTTATTTTCCAGCATTTAATTTATTGAGAGTTAGTAGATGTACATTTTAGAAGTATCATTTATTTTCCCACAATGTATGCTCTCTACCAGAAATGCTTTGATGAAATCAAAATAAATTAACACTGATAGCTACAACATTTACACTTCTAGTTTCTTGCTATAAACCCAATTACTTACAAAAAAATAACTAGGTATTCCAGAATCACAAATTCAGAATTATCTAAATCCAGGTCCTTCATTGCCTCCATTTCAATACATCTCCTCAGCAGCCATCCTTAAAGTGAAAGCCCTGTTGTCCACTTCATCAACAAACCCAGAAAACTGTGACTCAGGGCATCTTCTCTCACTGGTCAGTCTCACAACTCACAGACATTACTGACCCAATTTAATCCCATCTCACATCATAACATTAGTCTATCCTGAATTCTTCTGAGTATTTGCGATGAACCAGAAACTTTTAGTACATTCCAACTTCACCCTTGTTTTTGCTATCCTCCAGAATCCATCCAAATTAAAATTCAAAATCAAAAATGTTCATATCATCCTCTGTGAAAAGTTGTTCTATAAACATTCTTGGAGAATGGGATGGTTACTGTCATTGGTTACTTCATTTCATTATAGAATATATGCTATGATCCTCTCTCTAAATATAATATTTACCTAACCATGATGAAAACACTAAAATAATGGTTACTAAAATAAATGCTAGAAAAAAATGTGTTGGTCCTAGTTTGGGATTTGGATCAACTGCATAGAAGACTACTGGAGTTAGATTTAGAAATACCAGTGTGGCCCACACTGACCAACATAAAGGCTTTGAAAATTCTGCCTGCATAAGTGTTATAAGGGCTCGTAATGCATCACTGCATCTCAGTTTCTTTGCCATAGAGTCAGTCAACTGACAATCAACACCAAAATCTCTCCCAGATATTAGAGGAGAACATAATTGCAGTCCATAAAGGCTAAAGAGCCAGTATGTGGGTCTATTCCCAGTGCTCCCAGATGTGCACACAACTTTCCTTTCTTCCCATGATCTTCCTCTTGCACTAAGAATGAAACAGCTTCAAAGGTTTTAATATAGGTTTTCCTGAGCAAGCCCATTGACTCCTTTGTCATATATGGGTGATCAGATTTTTCTCTCCCACCTCTTTCCTCACACCCTTCCCAACAGAAATTAGTGCTGGGTTTAAGGGTGAGGTAAGTCAGCCTCTGAAGAAGGAATCAGAAACCAGAATATTGCAAAAATTCCGAGGCCCAAGGGGAGCCCAGAATTTGTCATGATAGAACATGTGCTGGACCATAAAACTCACTTTAACAAATTTAAAATAATAGACATCATGCAAGATACATTCTTAGAACACAATGGAATTAATCTAGAATTCAACAGAAGAAAGATAACTGTGAAGTCCCCAAATATTTGGAGATTAAACAAATACATAATAAAACAGATGAAAATTTTTCAAAAGAAACAAAAAAAAATTTGAACTAACTGAAATTCAACAAAATGTGAAATCCAGAAAAACAATGCTTAGAGAAAATTTTTAGCATTAAAAGCTCAAATATGAAATAAGAGTAACATAAAAAATCTGTAATCTAAACTTCCACCTTCAGAAAACAGAGAAAGAACAATTTATGCCTACAGAAAGCAGAAATACATAATTAGTTAAAATCAGACATGAAATTGAAAACAGGAAACAGTGGAAAAAATTAACAAAAGCAAAGGCTTTTTAAATTATCAACATTTCAAAATGTTGATAATTTTGATAAACTTCTAGTGAGGCTCAACAAGACACAAGAGTTTTTTATAGCAGAAATGAAAAAGGAGACATCACTACTTATCCCATGTACATCAAATGTTTAATAAAGGAATACTCTGAATAACATTGTCTCCACAAACTTGATAACTTAAATCATGTGGAAAAATCCCTTGAAAGTCAGAACCTACCAAAATTCACTCAAGGAAAGAGAGATAGTTTTAATAGGTATATAGTTATTGAAGAAATTGAATCAATATTTAATAATCTCCTAAAGAGAAAGCACATTGTGCAGATTGTTTCACTGGTGAAATCTACCATGCTATGAAAGGAGAAATAATATCAATTCACCACAACATCTTCTATACAATAATATCAGAGGGACCAATTCCTAACTTTCTATGTATCCAGGATAACCCTAACACCAACAGTGGATAGAGACCTTACAAGAAAGGAAAACTGCAGACCAATATTTCTAATCCACATGGATGCAAAAAATCTTTAAGAAAATGCTAGTATATCAAATCCAACAATGCACAAAAAGAATTCTATGCCATTAACAAATAGGACAGAATCCAGTATCTTTTCATGATATGAACTCTCAGCAAACATACAAGAGTGATAACCTGCCCAAATTAATAAAGACTGAAAACACTGAATAATGTACAAAATTATGAAAACAGAACACTTTTGCCATAATTTAGGAGGATGGCAAACTCATACTCTCTAATCATTTCTACTCAACTATTACTTGGTGCCCTAGTTAGTTCAATATGACAGGAAAAGGATATAAATGGTGTAGCAGTTTGAGATTATTTTATGAATCCTAAAAGAGAAAGATTATGTCTGTAAACAAATCTATTCCTCCGCATGTGACACCCTTTGATTGCATTAAATTCAGCTGAGAGTCCTTTGATTAGATTACCTGTTAAGATTACTATAAGGCTTTTCATTGGACTATGTCAGTGAGGTGGGACACAGGTTGAGTTTGCACCCCCTTGCTGGGTTGGAAATAAATGGTCATTCACCCAGACAGACAAAGGAAGAGAGAGTTCTTCCATTTTTATCGTGATGTATGATGAGGGTCAAACAGATGAGCCATTTGCATGATAGCTTAGAGCCAAGATTGGGGAGAGAGCAGTACTGCCAAGACTGATATAGGAGACCTAGGAAGAAACAAGCCCTATGCCAGGAGAGAGAAGCTACAGGATAATTTAAGCACAAAGTCTCAAGAGACTGGGCCCACAGAGCTCAAAAGAATAGGGTGAGCTCAGGGGGGTTGGAGTTTAAAACCTGGACAGAGTTTGGAGGCCATCTTGCTTCACCTCATGGCAACACAACAAGATCAGCAGTAGCTGATTTTGGTGAGAAAGCATCTCTGATGGTGCCTCAATTTGGACTTTTCATAGCCTTGGAACTGTAAGCCTCTACCCCAAATAAATCCCTTTATAAAAGCCAACAGATTTCTGGTACTTTGCATCAGCAGCCCTTTGGTAAACTAAAACAAATGTTATATATATTGGGGAAGAAGAAATAAAACTAAATTCATAGATACAATTATCTATATAGAAAATGTCAATATATTGACATAAATCTTGGTATACTAATGAACTAATAAGCAATGTCACAGGAAGAAAGAATAGTATACAATAGCCCATAATTTTTCTATATTCTAGCAGCAAACAATTGAAATTATAAAAATATATTTATAATGGCACCAGTAATAGATTGCATTTTGCCCCTCAAAAAGACATGTAACAGTACATTCCCAGCACACCTGAATGTAGTCTTTTTATAGATAGGGTCATTACAGATGGATTTAAGGAAATTAGAATGAGTTTGTACAGATGTAAGTTTAACACTTAATTCAACATGACTTGTGTTCTCATAAGTAAAAGAAGTATAGATACAGATCTGAATGTACCATGTAACAATTAAGGTGACAATGCCATGGGTTGCTACCAAGCCATCACCAAAACCAGGAACAGATTCTTCTCTAAAGATATAACAAGAAGCAGCACCTTGCCAACACATTGATTTCAGACTTCTAACCTCTAGAACCATGAGTCAACACATTTCTCTTTTTTAAGCCACCAGATTGTGGCATTTGTTACTGAAGCCACAGTAAAATAAGACAGTACCTAAAATTGAAATACATAGTTATTAATCTAACAAATAAATACAGGATTTATAAGCAAAATTACAATGGTCTCATGAAAGAAATCATGTTCATGAGTTGGAAGACTCAATATTGTTAAATATCAATTCTCTTAAATTTGACTTGTAGATGCAATGTAATCCTAACTAGATCTGAGGAGCTATTTAGAAGAACAGTTCAACTGATTCTAAGTTTTATATGGAAATGCAGGACAACTAGTACAACTAACACAATCCTGAAGAATAAAAACCAGTGTGCAGGGCAGGATTTTAATATTTAGTATAAAGCCATATTAATGAGGACATTGTGGTGTTTAAGTAGGTTTGGGTGTGTAGATCAATGAAAGAGAATAATGAGCTAATAAATGGACCCACATGAATAGACTCAATTGCTTATTAAGGCAAAAAGGAAATCAATGGAGAAAGAGTAGTATATTCAACAAATGATACAGGAAAATTTTTAAAGTAAACATCCAAATCCAAGTAAATAATCTAGACACAGACCTTATGCATTTCATAAAAACAAACTCAAAATGAGTCATATACTTACATGTGAAACATAAAGCTATAAAACTTCAAGAAGATGGCATAGAAAAAAATTGAATTTTACTTGTGTTTGAACATAAGTTCTCAGATTCAACAGCAAAACATAACTTGAACTTTATAAAAAATAAAATCTTTTGCTTTGGGAAATACTTTTAAGAGAGAAAATCCCAATCCATCTGGCTGACCAAGATCGTAGCATAAGAAACTCAAGTTTGCTGTTTTCTTACAGAATTTTGAATACCTAGCTAAAATTGGCAGAGCCATTTTCCTCATTATTCCAGAATACAGTTATAGGGATGTAGTAACTGGAAAAGTGCTGAACCTAGAAAACATAGATTTAAAAATGGTAGGAGAAGCTCCTGGGACCCTTACTGGCCTTGCCCCTGCACTATCCATTGCATGAGCACCAGCCTGGTCTCCTATTGTGGATCTCTGGCACCATTCTGGAAGAAGTAGAGTAACCCCTATTACCATAATGCGGTGGATATGTATTAATGCCAGTCTATCAGGTGGCATCCTGAAAGGCTGAACTAGGAAACTTTTCTTGGGATCATCCTCACAGAACTTGCCTTACAAGTAGAAGTAGTTTTCAGACAGTTAAAGCAGTGAAAGAAACAATTAAGTCAATTGCCCTTGGGGAAAAGGATTACCTGCTTTAAAGTATATAATAGCGCATTGTGAAGGAGGAGAAAGTCAATTTCTTAGAGAGTAGAGGGGATGTGTGAATTCCTGTAAATGGAGGGATGCCTAGGGCATCTTTTGAGCACAAGGCCAGGACAAGATGTAGGGATAGAAAAGAATGAGATAGAGAGGACTTCAGTTTAAATTTTCCTCAGGAGTCAGGAGAAAGATAGTGTCAGTTTCAGTGGGCACTCACCATCTCTCTTGCAAAAGATGGCTGATTGGGGACAAGATCCAGCCCAAGTGAGCTGTTCTGGGAGCCCATGGAGGAGGAGGCTTTGGGGCATTGATCTGGAGGGAGCTGGACAGAGAGATAGATTGCTCAAGACAAAACTGTGAGTTTTTAGCCCCGTGGAAATCATGGAAGGCTAAGCCCCACCCTCAGAACAAAGAGCTAGGGTGAGCCCCAACTCCCGCTGGCCACCCAGGGAGAGGGAGCATTCTCTGAGAGTGGGAGGGTTCTTGCAAGGGGTAGAGAGGCATCTCCTTTTTGTTGGCTTGGTTGCTTGGACCCCCTTAGAGCTTTGGGGAGCACACCAGCCAGTTTGAAGTGACACTAGGCTGAGGGGAGAGGTGAATCTGCTGAGGAAGCCTGGTTTACCTAACCACCCTGTGATACAGAGGCTTGGCATGAGAGAGGGTGGAGTAAGCCAATTTAATAGTTCTGCACTGAGCACTATCAGAATTTCAACTCCTCTAAGGGAGTCAGGCAGTGGTAAGCACTTAATAAGTTTTCAAGAGCCTATTTAGGGTCCTCTGGGAGGAGGGGGTCATCTAGAAGAGGCTTGAAAAATCATTTTGGCATGGAGTACTCAGTCATCAGGGTCCCATTTGAATTTCCAAAGTGAACTCAATCTTACCAGGAGAGGGGAGGGGGGATCTGTTCATAGAGCCTGCTGAATCCTGTTGCTCTAGGAGAGTAAAACCTGCCAGGGGAAAGTGACTGAAAAACTTTCTGAAGAGCTGGCTGACCCAGTTGGAGGGGTAGCTCAGTGGAGGAATCTCTTCCTTGAATATATGAGGTCTCTGGTACAATTATCAACTCCTCTAAGAGTGGTGATCCACAGGGATATCTAACATCCAGCTGAAGCTGTAGGACAGGGAAAACATAGACATTATTTTTTACTAGCTTATTTTTCCAAAAAAAAAATAAGGTTACTTTAAAAAATTTAACTTACTTTACTCGCTAAAACCTGCCTCAAAACCTGCAGAGAGAAGCCTCCGGGGTAATTGATTGATGAACACAGGCAGGCTGAGAAGCTTCACGTGGGCCCAAGAAGGAAAGCTGTTATTTCTTATCTTTGTTTGACAGTTTGCTTGTGTGTTTTTTTTTTGTTGTTGTTGTTGTTGTTGTTTGACTTCTTGCTTTTCTTTCTTCTTTCCTCCCCGCCCCTTTTTTAAAATAAGCTGCTGCTAGCTTGTTTCTTCTTTGTTGTGCTTTTCCTTTCTTGATTTCCCATTTTCTGTGTATACTGATTTTGGCTACCAACACTATCTCTTTTCCTTACTTCAACTTTCTATCTTCTGCTTTCTTTGTGGTGCTTACATTCCACCTCTTTTTATTAATCCTCAGCTATACAGGTGTTGATTTATGTCTTGTCTATACAGTTTCTTTTTTTTTAATAACTTTTTTCTTAATATCCTTTTTTTTTCCTCCTCTCCTCATCATTCTGGCCTTTTAAATCATTCTACATTTTTTCTCCATTAGGTTTCCCATTTCATTGTAGGTACTCCACTTCTTTATTCCTATTAATCTACACTGCTTACATGAGTTAAATATTCATTTTACTAAGTCTTATATGGCCCCTCTTCTTTTATTATTATTTCTATTATCTTTTTTTCATTTCTTACCTCTTTTGATTACTGTGGCCCTAATATTTTTCCTTCAAGGGAACATAGAAAACAGCAAGGAAATAGAACAAGAAGAACAAAGTGTCAAAGAGAATACTTAACACACACACAAAAACAGGAGCTAAATAAAACTCTAGATCAGAGAAAGAAGCTAATCAACTGAATAAACCCATCAAGATAAATGATGACCAGAGGGCAACAAAAAATTACAAACCATACTAAGAAACAGGAAGATATGGACCAGTCCAATGAACAAACTAAAACCAGGAAGACATGCAGAATATCAAATGCTAATCAAAGCTGTCCAAACAAATATCATGGACCAACTTAATGAAGTAAAGGAAGAGATTAAGGATATTAAGAAGACACTGGGAGAACATACTGAAAAAATTGTAAACATGCATAAAAAGATAATGGATATGAAGGTGATGAATGGCACAATCCAAGAAATCAAAAAGACACCAGAATCATACAACACCAGATTTGAACAGGGAGAGGAAAGAATTAGTGATGTGGAAGACAGTACAACTGAAATCAAACAGATAGTAGAACAGATAGATAAAAAATAGAAAAAAATCCAGCAGGGACTTAGGGATTTAAACAACAACACAAAATGCACAAACATACACATTATAGGCATCCCAGAGGGAGAAGAGAAGGGAAAGGGAACAAAAGGAATGTTGAAGGAAATAATGGCTGACAACTTCACAACCTTATTGAGGGAGATGGATGTACATGTCCAGGAAGCACAGTACACCCCAAAAAGTATAAATCCTAACAGGCCTACTCCAAGATATATACTTGTCCAAATGTCCAATGATCAAGACAAATAGAAAATACTGAAGGCAGCAAGAGAAAGGAGAACCATCACATACAAGGGAAGCACAATAAGATTAAGTGCTGATTTCTCATCTGAAACCATGGAGGCAAGAAGACAGTGGTTTGACATAGTCAAGGTACTAAAAGAAAAAAACTTCCAGTCACAAATTCTCTATTCAGCAAAGCTGACATTCAAAAATGATGGAGAGTTCAAAATATTCACAGATAAACAGAAATTAAGAGAGTATGCCAATAAGAACCTTGCCCTTCAAGAAATACTAAAGGAAGTTCTACAGGTTGAATGGAAAAAACAGGAGAGAAGGAGTTGAGGGTGAGTGTAAGAACAACTGAAAAGACAAAAAGAGAAATAAAAAGAACATATGACATACATAAACCCAAAGAAAATATGGAATATGCAAGAAATTCCTTGAGAGTAATAACACTGAATGTTAATGGACTAAACTCACCAGTCAAGAGACACAGATTGGCAGAATGGATAAGGAAATATGATCTATCCATATGTTGTCTACAAGAAAATCACCTTAGACCCAGGGATTCAAGGAGGCTGAAAGTAAATGGCAGGAAAACAAATGTACAAGCAAACAACAACCAAAAAAGGGCAAGAGCAGCTATACTAATATCAGACAAAATAAATTTTAAATGCAAAACTTTTGTGAGAGACAAAGATGGAGACTATATATTAGTAAAAGAGGTAATTTTTCAGAAGAAAGAACAATCACAAACATTTATGCAACTAATTAGGGCTCCTCAAAATACATGAGACATCCACCTGTCTATTTCTGAACAAATTGGTCCTCCCAAAGATGGGAGTTCAACTCCTTCCCGCTCATTATGTGGGTCTCCACCCACTGATACAACACATTATGACAGAATGGACACTAACACACTCCCTAGAAGCCTGCTCTAGGTGTGCCCCATCCTGAATTCCCCCCCAAACAGCACCCTAAACCAGTGACCCTTCTTTGTCATTTTGCCATAAGAGCACTCCCACCTCTGTCCTTTCAACCTCTTACCCCCAAATCCCAAGTATTCACCTGGTCCCTCCTCCAACCTCCCCCCAGTGTCCTGGACCTTCTGACCCATTCTTCCCAATCTGCCCACTTGTCAACCCTGCATCACTGAACCTAATAATATCACTAACCTCTTGTTCTATCCCTTCAATACACAACTACACTCTATCACTTACCTAGCGGTAACCAGAGATCATGCTTTCACACATATCAGTAGGATCTCATAGAATTCCAAAGTGGACATCACCCAAATAGTGGTGTTCTTGAGGGCTCTGGAGAAACCCATGTCCTATGTCAGGGCAGATAGCTCTGGAGTTTGATGCCTTGCCAGTGGGTGCTACTTTGGCGTTTGTGCACCTGAGAGTGCCAGAGTTGGACTCAACTGTCTTCCCTGCAAATGGCTTATCTGTCCCTTCTACTCAAACCTATACTTGGTGCTGAAGTTTGTAGGTATACATCCAGAGACTGGAGTGTCGGGCTGTCCATGTGCCAGCTGGGCCCAGAACCTAGGTGGAGCAGCAACTCCTACTCTATAGCTCATTGGACTCCTCCAGGACAATGGGCAGCAAGAAGGTGATGGACAATGGCTGTCCCAGGGAATGGAGAGAGTCTGAAGCTGCTGGCAGGATAATCCCATCCATCTTCCTCATAGGATAGAAGCCCCCTCTCAATTGGAGGGGGAATGGACATCAACATCCTAGATTTTGCAGGATGAGTGGAAAAGCTATGGACTAGAGTGGACTTACTGGTATTCTACTGTGGACATATTGTGATTCAAGCAATGGAAGAAATTTCAACACTGATGTGGAACCAGTGGGCATTGGAGGCTCTGAGGGCAGTGAGAGGGAAAAGCAGTTCTAATACAGGGGCTTTTTTGGGACTTGGGAATTGTCCTGAGTGACATTGCAATGACAGATATAGGTCATTTTATATCATCATATAACATGCAGAACTGTGTGGGAGAACATGTGGTCTACAATGTGAACTAAGTCCATGCTTAATGGCAAAGCCCCAGTATGTGTTTATCAATTGCAATTAATGTGCCACACTAATGAAGGATGATTTTGTGGGAGGTTGTGGGAGGTGTTGGAAGTGGAGCATATGGGAATCCCTATATCTTTTGTGTAACATTTATGCAAACTAAATATCTTTAAAAATAAATAAATAAATTTAAAAAAAAAAGAAAAATTCCATCCCAAATGTATGAATTACAGGATACTTTGTGAATCTTATATTTTCATTTCCCCCAGGAATAATTTTATTGGGAGATTATTTCATATTCTTCTCTTCTTGTTGTTGATACATGGTTCAAATTATGAATGTATCCTGATTTTAATACTATTTTATTTATTTTTAAGTTCAATGTCATTAACTATTGAAAACTCTGATGTAATATATGACAACAAATCTTGTAAAAAAGAGTTCATTAAAAAAAAATTCCCTTTTAAAACTCCTACACCCAGACCAAAAAAAAATGCATGAGGCAAACACTGGAAAGTGTAACTACAGACCTAAATGCCTCTATAATTAGACTGGGGGAATCTAATACACCATTATCACCATTAAACAGAACATCCCAAAGGAGAATCAATAAAGAAATAAACACTATGAATAATACATTATAGGATTTGGACCTAATAGATATATACAGAATTCTACACCCAAATACAGCAAGATATACATTCTTTTCAAGTGTTCATGGATCATACTCCAAGATAGACCACATGCTAGGCCACAAAACAACTCTCAATAAATTCAGAAGGATGGAGCCTATACAAAGTAATTTCTCTGACCACAATGGAATGAATTTAGAAATCACTAAGGGAAGAGGAAAAGTTTGGGCACAAAAATATGGAAGTTAAACAACACATTGATAGACAAGCAGTGGACCAAGGAGGAAATCTCAAAAGAAATCAGTAACTACCTTGAAATGAATGAAAATGACAACACAATATATCAAAACCTATGGGATGCAGCCAAAGGTTTACTGAGAGGGAAATTAATAGCCATAAATGCAAATATCAATAAAGAAGAAAGAGCTAAAATTGAAGACCCCACTGCACACCTGTAGGAATTGGAAAAACAACAACTAACCCCAAAGGAAGTAGGAAGAAGGAAATAACAAAGATTAGAGCAGAACTAAATGGAATATAAAGTAAGAAAGCACTATAAAAAATAAACAAAACCAAAAGCTGGTTCTTCAAGAAGACCAATAAAATTGACAAACCCTTAGCAGACTAACAAAGAAAAACAGAGAGCAGATGCAAATACACAAAATAAGAAATGATGAAACGGATATCACCACTAACGCTACAGAAATAAAGAGTATCATACGAGGATACTTTGAAAAATTATATGCCAACAAGAATGATAATTAAAAGGAAATGGGCAAATTTCTAGAAGCTCACAAACAGCCTACATTGATGAAAGAAAAAATTGATGAACTGAACAGCCTAATTATAAGTAAAGAGGTAGACTTCATCATCAAAAATCTCCCAACTGAGAAGAGCCCAGGACTAGATGGCTTCACAGGTGATTTCTACCAAACATTTTGGAAAGAGCTAATACCAATCCTGCTTAAGGTCTTCCAAAGAATAGAAGTAGAAGGAACATTACCTAACTCATTCTTCCCTAATACCAAAGCCAAACAAAGATGCCACAAGAAAGGAATATTACATACCAATCTCTCTAATGAACCTAGATGTTAAAATCCTCAACAAAATACTTGCTAATCACATTCAACAACATATCAAATGAATTATACACCATGACCAAGTGGGTTTTATCCCAAGTATGCAAGGATGGTTCAACATAAGAAAAACAAGCAATGTAATACACCACATAAACAGATTGAAAGAAAAAAACTCACATGGTCATCTCTATAGATGCAGAAAAAGCATTCGACAAAATACAGCACTCTTTCCTGATATTAACACTGCAAAAGATAGGAATAGTTGGAAACTTTCTGAATATGAAAAAGGGTATATTTGAAAAACTAAGAGCCAACATCATCTTCAATGGTGAAATCTGAAAAGCTTTCCCTCTAAGACAGGGAACAAGACAAGGATGCACACTATCATTGCTCCTATTTAACATTGTCTTAGCAGTACTTGCTCAGTACTGAGGATAGAAAAAAATATAAAATACATCCAAATAGGAAAGAAAGAATTAATATTTTCACTGTTTGCAGAGGACCTGATCCTATACATAGAAAGCCCTGAGAAATCTACCATAAAGCTTCTAGAACTTATAAAAGAGTTCAGGAAAGTTACAGTCTATAAGATCAATGCTCAAAAATCAGTAGCAATTATGTACAGTAATGAGCAATATAAGGAGGAAATCAAGAAAAAAATACCATATACAATAGTAACTAAAATTATCAAATACATAGGAATAAAGTTAACTAAAGATGTAAAGGACTTTTATACAGAAAATTTCACAACACTGTTAAAGGAAATCAAAGAAGACTTAAATAAATGGAAAAATATTCCCTGTTCATGGATAGGAAGACTAATCATTATCAAGATGACTATTCTACTCAAACTAATCTACAGATTTAATGCAATCCCCCAATAAAAATCATCACTGTATATTTTAATGAATTGGAAAGGCTAACCACAAAATTTATTTGGAAGAGTAAGAGGCCCTGAATCACCAAAAACATATTGAAAAAGAAAAATGAAGTTGGAGGTATCACATTACCTGACTTTAAAACATACTACAAAGTTTGGGCAGTCAAAACATCATAGTATTGGCACAAGGATAGACATACTGACCAATGGAAGTGAATTGAGAGATCCAATATAGATCCTTGCATATACAGTCATCTGATATTTGACAAGGCCACCAAGCCAACTCAGCTGGGAGAGAATGGCCTCTTCAACAAATGGTGCTTGAAGAACTGGATATCCATATTCAAAAAAATGAGAGAGGAATACCACCTCAAAACTTATACAAAAATCAACTCAAGATGGATCAAAGATATAAATGTAAGAGCCAAGAACATAAAGACCTTGAAAGATAACGTAGAGAATCATCTACAAGACCTTGTAATAGGAAATGGTTTCATGAACTTCACACCCAAAACACAAGCATCAAAAGAAAAAATAGATAAATGGGATCTCCTCAAAATTAAAAACTTCTGCACCTCAAAGTACATCATCAGGAAAGTAAAAGGCAGCTTACCCAATGGGAGAAAATATTTGGCAGCCATATATCTGATAGGAATCTAATATCCTGCATATATAAAGAAATCCTACACCTTGGAAACAAAAAGACAAACAACCCATTTAAAAAATGGGCCAGCAACCTGAAAAGACACTTCTCTGAGGAAGAAATACAAAAGGTTAAAAAGCACATGAAAGATGCTCGATATCGCTAACTATTAGGGAAATGGAAATCAAAACTTCAATGAGATACCATCTTACACACGTTAGAATGGTGGCTATTAAAAAATAGCAGACTATAACTGTTGGAGAGGATTTGGAGGAATGGGAACCCGCATCCACTACTGGTGGAATTGTAGAATGGTCCAGCCACTATGGAGGACAGTTTGGCAGTTCCTCCAAAAACTAACTATAGAACTTCCATATGATCCAGCAATGGATCCTGAGTATATACCCTGGGTATATACCCTGAAGAATTAAAAACAAAATCACGGACAGATATAGGCACACCAATGTTCATAGCAACATTGTTCAGTATTGTCAAAAGTTGGAATCAACCCAGGTGCCCATCAACAGATGAATGGATAAACAAAATGTGGTACATACATACAGTGGAATTATTACTCAGCTGTAAGAAGGAATAAATTACTAACACATGGGATAACATGGATGAATCTTGAACACCTTATGTTGAGTGAAGCAAGCAAGGCATTGAAGGATGAACAGTACATGGCCACACTGATATGAATTAAGGAAATTGAGCAGTGTCAGAGAGCTACTTCTCTAAGATAGGTTTACAAGAAATAGAAAGAAAAGAGAAGGTTGTGAGCCATCACCTATATGGATGTAATCTATGGTGAAGTGATAGAGTGTACTTGTGTATTGAAGAGATAGGACAGCAGGGTAGTGATATTACTGGGTTGGGTGGTGAAGCGTTGACAAGTAGGTAGATTGGGAAGGGTGGGTCAGAAGGTCCAGGATACTGGGGGGAGAGTTGAGAGAGGGACCAGGTGAACACTGTGTATTTGTTGGTATGAGGTTGAAAGTACAGAGGTGGGAATACTCTTATGGCAATGACAAGGAAGGGTCACTGGTTTACGGTGTTGGTTGGGGCGTCTTTCAGGACAGGGCACACCTAGAGCAGGCTTCTAGGGAGTGTGTGAGGGTTCATGCTCTCATAATGTGTTGTATCAGTGTTTGGAGACCCACATAGTGAGCAGGAAGGTGATAGACTCCCTTCTTTGGAAGGACTGATTCGTTCAGAAATACAAAGTTGGGAGTCTCTCAGAGCAAGGGTGGTGCCTAATAAGAGAGGACTAATCTGTGTGTTGCATGTAACCATGAGTCTTGTCATCCAACGAGTCAAGCTAGGGGGTCATCGTGGGCCCTGGGGTGATGGGGTGGGAGGAATAGAATAGATCAAACATGGGGTATTCATGGTCCTCATTACCATACAGTGATTGACACAGGACATGGTAAATATCATCAAGATTTATAAAAGTTTATGGTCTAAAATGTAAACCATAGTGTAAACTATTAACAATGTTTAGTAGCTATGTTTCACTACTTTTATAGTTGTAATAATGCTACCATCCACATAGAAAAATGTATTAATATTGGTGGAGGAAAGGGGGAGGTTGTTGGGTATATGAGAGTCTCCTGTATTCTGTGTGTGACTTTGCTGTGACCTAAAATTTCTTTGAACACAAAATGAAAAATAATGAGACACTGGGGAATGAGAGGGGGAAGGTGCCACAGAACAGACTGGACACCCGATGTTGCAGTGATGAAAGGCAAAAGGTCAAAAATTATTTTTTTATATTTCATTTTTTAATATCCCTATCTTTTAATTTAATTTAATTTTTATTCTTTTTTTAATTTTAATGTATGTTATCTCTTACATTTAAACTTATCACTATTATTTCATTTTCCTCTTAATTGTATTCAGCTATTGTAATGGCTTCATCTTTGAAGATGCTTTGGATCACAGAAGAGTTACAAATAGGGCAAGGGAGTCTCATTGGGGTGGGGTGTCAGGGATGGGGGATGCATAGGAGGAAGTTCACCTGAGCATAAATATAAGGTACATAAAAATGTTCAAATGTTCATGGGGCATTGTCACAGTGGGTGGAGAATCACTCAATAAATGAGAGAATACTGAATTTCCATCCTGGAGAGCTCTGCCACATTCTCTAAGGGACCAGCAACAGTCCCCCAAGTGCAGGGGCAGTCACTGGTGAAGGAGGATGATCCACTGATGGGCGCTTGATATTGATGACTAGTCTTATGAGTCTTTGCTCTTGAAATTGAAACTTAGCTTATTTTTATGGGGTGGTTAAGGGTTGCCTCCTGAGAACCTCCTTGTTGCTCAAATGGGGTATCTTTCTAAGCCAAACTCAGCATATGAATTCATTACCTTCCTCCCAGCATGGTACATGACTCCCAGGGATGAACCTCCCTGGCAACGAGGGATTGCTACCAAGTGCCAACTGGCAATGCGACTGGAAAAAGACCTTGAATAAAAGGGGTAAAAAGTAAAGACAAATGAGTTCATATGGCTAAGAGACTTTAAAATGTGTTGGGAGATCATCCCAGATGTAACAATAATGCACATCTAAGTAAGATCTCATAGAATTCCAAAGTGTATATCACCCTAAATAGTGAGGCTCCTGAGGGCTCTGGAGACACCCAGGTCCTATGTCAGGGCAGATAGATCCAAAGTTTGGTGCCTTGCCACTGGGCCCTACTTTGGAGTTTGTACTCCTGAGAGTGCCAGAGTTGGACTCAGCTATGTCTTCCCTGCACATGGCTCATCTGTCTATTCAAGCCTATACTTGGTGCTGGAGTTTGTAGGTGTACATCCAGAGACTTGAGAATTTGTGCTGTCAATGTGCCAGATGGGTCCAGAACCTCAGTGGAGCAGCAGCTCCTATTCTACAGCTCATTGGACTCACCCAGGACAACTGGCAGTGAAATGATGATGGACAGCATCTGTCCCAGGGAATGGAGATAGTCTGCAGCTGCAGGCAGGATAATCCAATCCATCTTCCCCATGGGATATAAGCCCCCTCTCAATTGGAGGTGGAGTGGACATCACCATGCAAGACTCTCAGGATGGGGTAAAGATCTATGGACTAGAGTGGGCTTACTGGTATTCTACTACAGACATATTGTGATCCAAGCAATGGGAGAAATTACAACTTTGATGTGGAGCCAGTGGCCACTGGAGGCTCTGAGGGCAGAGAGAGGGAAAAGCAGCTGTAATCCAGGGTCTTTTTTAGGACTTTGGAATTGTCCTGAGTGACATTGCAATGATAGATATAGGCCATTTTATATCATCATATAACATGCAGAACTATGTGGGAGATTCTGTGTTCTACAATGTGAACTATGGTCCATGCTTAATGGCAAAGCCCCTGGATGTGTTTATCAATTACAATTAATATTCTACACTAATGAAGGATGTTTATTTGGGAGGTTGCGGGAGGTGTGGGTGGTGGGGTGTATGGGTATCCCTATATTTTTTGTGAAACATTTATGTAAACTAAGTATCTTTTTTTAAAAAAGTGTTTTAGTTAGGGGAGTGGATTGAGCTCAGTGGCTGAGTGCCTGTTTCCCATGTACGAGGTCCTGGTTTCAGTGCTTGGTACCTCATTTTTTAAAAAGAATAAAAGTGTTTTATTTATTTAAAAAAAATATCCTCAGGCTGATTGTCTTGATAGGAGGACTAAACACTAAAGTGGAGCACTGTCAAACACAGAAACAGTTTGCAAAGACTGGGGAAGGTGTTTTGTTATTTGTTTGTTTTATGTTGGTTTGGTTTGTTGACTCCAGGCACTGAAGGGAACATCTGTCCTGTCACTGGATGAAGACAATCTTAAGGAAGAGACAGTTCAGGGACTGTCCAAGAGTTAACAGGTGAGGCAAGTGAACATGAGCTCCTCCTGAGGCAAGACCAGCCTATCAGCAAAGAAACAATGGTTCAGATACTCCATGTTCCACATTTCTTTTTTCTCATTTCTCTCAGGATTGTTCAGCACCTTCCCCAGAGGTGTTAGCTCAGGAAGAACTTCCAGGGTTCCTGACTACAGAGGAGGCTTTGAGTCTCTGAGGCATCTGCCACCCATGAAAACTGGGCGAGTTGACCCCTTGGTGTCAGCCTGCTGTGGAATTAGATCCTGTAGAGCCTTAAAAATCCCTGTCCATGATGGAGGAAACAAGATGATGCACCTGGACAATGCACCTAAGGCCGTGCAAGCCTGTCTCCTCTTTCTGTTCCTGTTCCCTGAGGTCATGGGACTCTACATGGTGGTGGAGAGCTAAGCTGGGGAACCAATAATATTGAACAGCCTAGGAGAGGAAGGATATATATGCTTACATTCTGGGAAAAGAAAGTGGGACTTTAATTTTCAATTCAGATAAACCCATTCTACCATTAAATAATCTGTCCCAATGTTGAATAAACAATCATGCAAATTCAATATTATTATTATTTGCCTAAGTACAGCCAGGACAGAGAATTAAATCTTGAGAATTAAAAGCACAGTGCCAGAGTGTTAGCTGAATAAAATATTGCTCATACATCCTGTCTAACCCAGCAGAACAAAATGAAGAAAACTACTTTATATGTGTGAATAAAATATCATATAATATACAATAGTAGAGCAAATATATTTTCTGTGTTTGAAACTTGGAAATATAATGTCATTACTTAGAATAGATGCAGTGTTGAATCTCTAGGGATTCAATACTTTTAAGAAAGAAAGGGGAAACCTATATTATTACAGGAATCCTATGTTTCCCAAAATCTTCCTTGAAACTGAGCCTAGGGATGGTCCCAACTGGGGATGGGCCACAAGCACCCCCTGCATCTCAATACCCTTCTGCACAGGGAATTTTGTGTCTGGGCTCACACTGACTTCCCATCACTGTGTCTCCTGCATGATAATACACAGCTGTGTCCTCAGCAGTCACACAGCTCAGCTGCAGGAGAACTGGTTCTTGGATGTGTCTCTTGAGGTGGAGAGTTGGCTCTTGAGGGATGGATTGTAGTTAGGGTTACCATTTTAGCATATTATTGACAACCACTGCAGCCCTGTCCCTGGTGACTGATGGATCCAATGTCAGCAGTAGGGACTGGTTGTGATGGACAATCCAGAAACAGAGCAGGTGAGCAACAGGGTCTGGGAAGGCTTCAGCAAACCTGGGCCTGACTCCTCCTGCTGCACCTGGGGCAAGACACCTGAGGACAAGGAGAACAATGAGTTATGTGCTCAGAGGAAACTTCCCCATTACCTTCATGCCTGAATCCTGAGACAATCACCTCTGGGAGTACCACCAGAAAGAGGAATAATCACAAGGGCTTCATGTTCTTTTGTATGAGGTCCATGGATTGCAGACAATATTTTCCTGTTTCAGGGGGATGCTAAATTTAAGTCTATGTGTGCTGATTTCATCCACTGGCTGAAGTGGCAATTTGCATGTGGAAGGTACTTTTGTATGTAAAAGTCAAAGGGGCCAGGGGAGTCCCCAGTATCTGGGCTTTTCTGTTAGGAAGATATTGGTTGGCCCATAAGAAAACGCAATCCACATCTTGGGGCTAAACTTCACTAAGTACAGTGATTTCCTTTTACAGACCATGGAAACTTCCAGAAGGAGCTGGTAAGGGAGGCAGAAGCAGCCAAGAAATGTGCATTTCTTTGAAAAAAATAAAGCCAGTGTGCCTCTAATCAAATGGATATACATATTCATCAAGTAGCCAGCCCAAAAACATGGACTGTAAATAATCAGGTATTTCCTCTGTTACCTTTTATTGGATATTCTAAGGTTTTGAAACAGCAGCTAAATGTATCACACAGTGCAATCAGACAACCTGGGTCCAATGCAATACGAGTCATAATTAAGAAGGACTTTGACTCAATATATGAACATTCCTTCCTCAGAATGGACTTTTATAAAATGTATATTCAATAATTATTATAGAGTTGAAATTGCTCCAGTCAATCTCATGCAGTTTGTTCTTCTCACTCCTAGCAGATTCCTAGACCTGTTTATTCCCTGTACTTAGCTGAGTCTGTAGGGACACCCTGTACCTCAGGACTCTCTCCTTAGGTAAAACTTTAAGGAACATCCTTTGATTTAAAAATAGAGATAGTCCATGAAGAGTCATCAACACACCAATATGTTGGATCAGTGTAATTGGTTGAATTTTGTCTTCCCAAAACACATGGTCAAGTCCTAATGCTAGTTCTCAGAATGTGGTCTTATTTGGAAATAGGTTCTTTGAAGATGTTGTTAGTTAAGATGAGGCCAAACTGGATTATATTGGGCCCTAGTCCAACATGATTGGTGTCCTCATAAGAAGGAAAGAATTGGACATGAGACAGAGAGACTCAAAGAGAACACCATGTGATGGCTGAGATAGGAATTGAAGGCCCAGGATTTTGGGCAAAGCACCAGTGACTAGGGGGAGGATGGGAAGGATTCTCCACTACAGACTGTAGATTTATAGCCACTTGAGCTGCAAGTCAGTATATTTGTACAGTATGAATTCACCCATTGTGTGATTCTTTGTTACAGCAGCCCTAAAAATCCAGTAAGGGATCCATTCATGTACCCCAGAAACACTCAGTTCCTGATCTTTGTGTTAATGCCAGTGAATTCTGGGTTTTGTGAAGATGGTCTCCACTACATTGGGGGAAAACAATGTTCAAATCCTTGTCAGTATATCTCCACAGTGAACAGTTTCCAGAAGGGAAAAATTCACAATGGCTAGAGGGCAAGTCTACCACAGAATCAGGTCCCTTGAAAATCATGTGGGAGCTGCCCTCCTGAAATCTGTGTCATGGAATCCTGTGATCATGGCTGTGATTCTAGAAGTCTACAGTGGCAGTCCATCCCCTCTTGCCCTGTGACCCTGAGGATGTGATCTCACCCCTATTTGATTCAGTCTGACAAGGCACAAATTGGGGTTTACAGCAGAGCTTTCATTTGTGAATTTTACAGTAGGTACCTGGAGCTGTTTGTTGTCATCATCACTGTCATTAGTGTTATCACTGTCCTGGGAACCAGAATGTGGGAAGCGATGTGAGCCCTCACCTCTGACCAATACAATTCCACAAGGGACACCTGCTCTGGTCCTGTCAATGACATGCCAACATGTGTCACTGGGGCAGGACAGCCCCTTCAGCAGCAGTGAACCCACCTGTACATTGACCAATTTGGATCTTGTTATTGGTGATAATACTTCAATACCTTATCATTTCAGGAACATAGCCTTGAATGCAGTATACTGCAACCTGGCTAGTCGCTATTAGTCGTGTGATTTACATAACAACTAATCACCATCCCTGAAAATAGTTAATACGAAAGTAAGCAGAAGTAAGAGGAGCCAGATTAATAGGACAAATCAGGAACTTCTGATTAAGAACTGGAATGTGGGCTGTAGGAAAGGGGATGGGATGTGACAGCATCTATCATCCAGAACCAGGTGCTCCCATTACCCACCAGGTGGTCTCATAGGTTGGCACGTTTGCAGAATTGAGTGTCCTTGACTTTGGGAGCTGATGGCCTTGGAGGGAGACTGATATAAATTCCTTCTCACAGAGAAGAAAATCCAGTAGTTGTGCATATATTTTTGTGGGTGAGAAGGAGTTGCTATGAACCCCCAGGAAAGGAAAAAATAAAGGAAAAATACCTTTTGGCACTTACAGAGATGATTAAACTCTGCTGTGGCTGGACACCAATACCAGATTTTTAAATGCTCTCGTAAAGAACCATTTGAAATGACTCATTTGCAATAAAAGGGAAAGAGGCAAGTATTCAAGTGAGATGCTTTGGGAGGTTACCAGCAATGAAAACACTGCAGGAAATAAGTACCATGACCAGAGTGAGCAGAATGAGATGTTGGTGGGGTTCATGTTGAGGAGAATGAGGAAGGTTCTTTTTCCTTTTTCTTTTATTTTAGTAGGTACCAGGGATTGAAACCAGGACCTCATATATGTGAAGCACCTGCTCAACCACTGAGATACACATGCTCCACAAGGGAAGGTTCTGTGGATAGCTGATTTTACTTTTCACTGTAAAATGTAGAGAACATGAACTAAGAATAGGGAGTGAATTTATGGAAATTGAGTCCAGATGTCTGAGGATAATGGAATGTCATTATTAAAGACATTGTTTGAAATGAAGCATGGACTGTAAAGAGAAACATAACAGTTATCAGGTGATAAGTGTGTCTCACAAAATTATGGATGCATTAAATTAATAAACCATCCTTTTCCTCTGACTCCTCACAATTAAGGCATCTATAAAACCTAGGAACACCCCTTTTAAATGTGTTTCTTTTGCCTTATTGAAGTAGCAGACTTACACCTGCTATACCGAAACACACATAGCATACCCACATACATCCACTCATACACACTCATACCTGCACACATACATACACATACTCATACCATGTCTGATTTTTGAACAATGAACCCAAATTTGTCCCTCTTCCCTGTGTCCAGCATGTGGCTACTGCCCCCCATTGTGATCCTAGGTTTGTGAATGTGTCTTCCTCTGTCAAGCAGAAAAAGGAAACATGAGGAACCTGAGATCTGGGTTGTGCAAGCATGTTTGGTTTGCCTTTCATTGCATTGCCTGTGAGCCCTGCAGATGACCCATGACAGGGCTCAGGCCTACCCACCAGGGGTCAGGAGCACATGGCTGATGCAGGCACAGTCAGTATAGCCAACACTGACCCAACCTGAATGCATGAGTGGACACCCTGGATATACAGCCCAGCAAGTCACTGTTCTCAGGGGGACCTTAGTGCAGGGCAACCCTCCCAGGATCAGAAGCAGCTGCCAATCAAGGAACTGGGGTCCCAGAACAGTGAGCTTGGCCAGAGGTCAGAATTCCTGTGGGCGAGCATCTTTTGCAGGCCTCCTGGTCCTCCCTCTTGGATTTCTCTGCTTCTTGGGTGATGGTTCCCCTGTCCTGCCACTGCAATTTGGTACATGGATGAGAGAACCCATCTTTTTATTTTACAAGTCTTCAAAACAGAAGGATTTCAATAAAATTAAAAATAATTACTATGAAAAATAATCAGCTCTATCTAAAATTAAATTCATGTCACAAATCAGGAAAAAGTATTTGCGAATCATATTTTTGATAAAGATCTTCTATTCAAAATAAAATAAGTACACTTTTCCATAAATAAAAAGTCGCTGTAAAACTAAGTTTTAATATTTGTAAAATTATTGAATGCATTTTCACCAAACAATATTTATGAATGCCTAATAAGCTTATGAATAGAGACTACTTATAGCCATGAGAGAAATGTAAATAATATTCACAGCAGTTTACTGCTTCACATTCATT
Source organism: Cabassous unicinctus (assembly GCA_029593785.1). NCBI lineage: Eukaryota > Metazoa > Chordata > Mammalia > Cingulata > Chlamyphoridae > Cabassous > Cabassous unicinctus. The sequence goes on from JAQZBX010005778.1 coordinate 46,814, forward strand.
AGATGGCTATAATAATTTTAAAAATTATAAGAAGTGAGAGTAAAGATGTGGATAATGAATGATAATGGTAGTACACCAAAATGTTTTCTTTTGGGGTAACAAAAGCAGTTAGTAGACGTATATATTATACTTGAAATTTTAATAAATAAAATAAAATAATAATTAATTTATTTCTTAATATTATCTAATAATATGATTATTAAATAATCAAATAATTAGTATTATTAATAAAAGAAAAGCATAAAATTAATCAAAGCCTATTCCTCCTGTAGTGGCACTGAATCATGTACATGAATGTGGTTGAAAGTGGAAGTTTATGGTGGTATATGTTACTAGAATGAATGTTAGAAGATAAAATATGGGACAATATGACACCATGAACCTTGTTGTTGGACAGTGGACGGGGTTAATAGTACAAGTATTAGAATGTTCTCTCATGAAGTATTAAAAATGTATGACACTAATACAAGAAGTTAATGATAGGATGGTATATGAGAAAAATGCACCTAATGTTAACTATGTACTATAGTTAATAGTACAATTTTAATAATTTTTCATTAACTCTTATTAATTGTATTATTCCCTGTGAAAGCCACAAAATACCTGCGTGTGCCCTGCCTCTGATCACCATAATTGCATGAGGAACACCTGAACTGCTCCTCCCCTTTATTTTTCACACCTATGGGAACTAGGCAGGGCAACCACCCTCAGTCTTAGTGTCCTCACCTTAGGGTGATCAATTTAGAAACACTTGCCTCTGAAATTCCCTTTCCTTCTTATCCTGTCATGAACAGATATTGAATGAAGCATGTTATAACCTGGCTTTTCAACAATATTACTGAATTGAATTGAATAAGCAAGAACATGCAAGGTAGACATCACTAATGCAGAGAGATTCAGGAAGGCAGTGACATGAGGTGAACAGTGCTCCATGGAATTCCTAAGGATTGTAGTGAGAACCAGGTTAATGCAAATGCATTTTAAAGAGTCTCTGACATTTCATGCATCATTATCTGTCTCTCCTTGACTCTCCTTTTATATCAATACATCCATTGGTATATTTAACACATTTAGATATAATTTCACGTGATATACTGTGCATGTTTTAAATGTACAATTCAATATGTATTTAAATACATACAACATGAAGTCAACACCAAGATAGTGAAGAATTCTAATAAACCAAAATTTCTTCTTGTTCGTCACAATTCCTCCCTCCCAGCCCACCTGCAATAAATAGAAAATATCAATAAAGACGTTAGATTTTAAATAAACTATAAAATAATGGCTTCAAATGGGAATTACCTAGAAAGTTTGGTTAAAAATCTACAATGATCATATTGGATAAGAAAAAAACATAACTCTATACTGACCACAAGAGAGTCACTTTAAGTATAAATACATAGAATGTTCAAAATAATGTGGTTTTTTAAGTAGACGTCAGCAAAAGTAAGATTATTAGTGATAAAAAAGGGATATTATATAATGACAAAGTGATAACTTCTGCAAAAGTAAAAAAGAATCCTAGTTGATGGAGTCTAAAAGAGCAATAGACAAGTCCACATTATAGTTGGAAACTTCATCATTCCAATCACTGTGATGATAGAAACTGGTCTAAATTAATTATACATATAGATGACTTCAATAGCACTATCAACATATTGCCCCATTTCAATCTATAGAACATTCCACCGACTTAAAACAGAACACACAACTATCCCTTACCAGAATAGACCATGGATATCATGCTATCTAGATTCAGTGTGGGTCCTAGATTGAATTTGAGAACCAAAAAAGAATATCAGTGTAAAATGGCTAAACTTTTATTAAAGACTGCAATTTATTAAATAATCACTACCAATGTTAATTTCTTGATTATGGAAAATATTTTATTGATATGTAAGATGACGTACATATCATTTTACATTATGTACAATTAGGAAAAGGTTTTATGGGAATATTCTATTTTTTTGTAAATTTGAAATTATTCTAAATTTAAAATTGTAAAGATAAAAATATCAACAAAAAGTATAAAATCATAAGAATATATGGAATAGATTTCTGGGATGGATATTATCATATTCATGACATAGCTTTATATATATTGCCAAATAGGTACCTGGACAAGTGAAAATGTATATATTCATATCAGTAGTATAAGTCAAGATCCTAAGAACAAGTAAGATGGATGGAAGTGTTATGTGTTTTATATAACTTATATGATGGGTGAATGTGATATAATAATTAACATTTCCTTTACCAAGAGTGAGCATGAGTGCATTATATCTTTACTGAATTTGTACCAATATTTCATTAATAGTATAATGACATTTTATTCTACCTGAATAATTTTACAAACAGAGTTATTTTGTTTACATATTTTCCTTTTTCTGCCTTAGGCATTACAACATCATCATTTACATGTGTTATCTTTTACCACATTAGACATTTATATTTTTAACTGTCACATAGGTTTACACTACATGTTCTATCATCAAATTCACTCACCAACAAACACATACAATTATACATCCATATGGATATGAAAAACTAAATACACACATTACACACATGCCTGGAATACTATTCTAAGAATGATGTTTTCAGTGTGATGTAGTGGTCAAATTGGTGTTCTTCTATGTGCATTTCTGACTTGATTTTAAATGCTATTCTTCCTAAATAAAATTATTAGTATAAAATGGTAATCATTTCTTGTGTTTTTTACCATTTATATTCCCACTTATGCCAATAGTATATTTTTTATTATCAGAGACAATGAACTCCATAAATGCTGACACAAGTCTTTAATTTTATAATTTTCAATGTTTACAGGAAATAAGACATTGTTTCATTACATTGATATGAGCTTGGGGTTGAAGTTAATAAGTTTATTTTACGGATGGAAGTGTGATACCTAGTTGTTCAATACAAATTGCTGGACAGGAACAGGAATTTCAAGAATCTAAGAAGAAACCTAAACCTCCCTCTGCTCTTGCTCCTGTGTTGGCCCATGCTTGGCACCTGGTGGTGCAGGTGCCTACTGCAGCCCAGCCATTACTGCAGCCCTGGAAGGGAGTTTGTGTCAGGCTGACTTCCCCTCCCTGTCTCTCTCACACAGTAATGCATGGCTTTGTCCTCAGCTTTCAGGTTGGTCATTTCAAGAGACTGTGCTCATAAGGTTGTCTCAAGGAACTGTGAATCATCCCAAAATTGATGGAGTGTACATTTAGTATTTCTAGTTGTTTGACTCATTAATGCTGCCCACCCTTTCCCCTCTCCTGGAACCTGAGTCATAGTTCCTTACGTAATCAGAAAAGATGAATCCAGATGCTTTGCAGAAGAGGCTCAGAGGACCACCAGGCTGTCTCCCATAAGCCCCCAGCTCAACCAGCTAAGTACTGCACAAGTCACATGCAAACACACAGAGAACAGAGTGAGAACAGCTAATGTAGAGCAGTCAGAGCTGAGCCTGATTTAGGCAGGAAGTTACATTTAACAGAGATGAGGAGGGAAGCCGAGATCAGTGCAGCCCCCAAGGGGGTCAACCCTGAAGAAAGGCACAGATATGGGCTGAGCTCCTCAACATGTACTGCAGGGACCGGTGAACTGATTTCCATGAGCAGGGGCAGGGGCCAAATTTGCAACTCTCACTCTCTGTGGTCACATTTGAGTTGCACAGCAGGGCTCCTGGAAAGAAACAGATAGAGATGAAAAGGACAGATCCATGGCAGAAGTAAGAACTGAAGATATCTCCTCAGAACAAGACACAAGTATGCTTGGAGGAGGTGAGGCTGAGTGAATATAACATGCCAATATTTAGAGAGAGATGGGCTCCCAGGTTTCAGGGAGAGCAAGGCTACTGGACAAGCCATTTACTGTCACTCCAGGAGGCCAAGGTGGACAAAGAATATATTCATATTTGACTCTCAGACCTTGAAATCTAATGGACATTTCCCTGAAGAGTTTCAGAGTTGACTAGAATCTATAAACTCTATTTGATTTCCAAATGATCCCTTCTAGAATGGCAATATCTGGCATATACTGGTCCCACCATCACATTTAGAAACTAATAAATGTTTTCTAGTTTTCCCAAGTCAACAAACACAGAGGAATTTTCCCTAGGTTGGAAAACACTCACAACTGATTTTGATGACATGAATAGGAACTGAAATGAAATGACTTAAATATTTCATGAAATTCAGATGGGGTAAATGTATTTTTCATGTACTAAAAATATATCTACTGCTTTCAGGGGCAGAAGTTGGTATTTGTTTATTGACCAAAGACATATCTTAATATTAATCTGTGTTCCTGTGGGTGTAAACCCATTTATAAAAAGGGCATTTTAAAGATGGGTTGTGAACTCATATTTCAGAATATGATATTCTAAGATACAATTCATGTGTGAGCAAAATGAATGAGGTTAATCTACATGCCTGAATGCAATTTTAAGAGCAGAAATTTGGATTCAAAGAAAGGAGTGGGAACTTGGAAGTCATGGGAAAGAGGAGAGATTGTAATGCAATGGGAGCTAGAAATACAAGCCAATGAATCAAAAAGATTGTCATTATTCAGCAACAAAATGCTAGAGATGTTAGGAAGAAAGAATATTCTTGCTTGTGCTTCAATTTTGGATTTCTAACCTTTGAAATTTGTGTGCTGGTACATTCCTCTTGTTAAGCCAACTAGTGTATTTGCAATAATAACATAGCAAATTAAAACAATAATCTCATGAAAGGATTTCCAAATATGATATGAAAGACAAACAGGGATACCTCACTGATCATTGGAAATATTTTTTTGCGTTGATTTCCAATTGTCATAGCACTAATTTCCCTGAAGTATAGCATGGACCTTCTGAACTGATGAATAATAATTTAAAATTATTTTGATTATGGCATTGCAAGTTGGCTTGACAAAATGAGGTCCATAAATCATACCTAATTTAAAATATTTAATGCAGCTTAATGTTAACAAAAATGGTGATTTTGGGGATTGAAACGTGCTATATAAGACTTACAGAAATTTTTATTATCTCCAGTGCTTCTCCATTTAACAACCATATTTGGTCTGCTTTTAAATTTGGATAGATTTATGACACCTCAATTTAGATTATTATAGACATAATGCTGTGATTATACACATTATGATCCCTGTACTCAATCTTCTTGAAATTACTGACTCCATTCAATAAGAAACTGAAAATTATTTTACTCATATACATTTGGATAATATTTTCTCTTTATTGAACACTTCAACAACCTATCTGTTTCAACCTAGTGAACTTATTGAATAAAAGTTGCCATATGTATCAGCTAATATAAAATAAAAATAACAATGAGTTATTTGAAAAATATTTGTATATATGATACCAGAATAAAAAATTAAAAAACATACAATGCTAAAACATAAACAGTGAACCCTGATGTAAACTTTGGACTATATGTAATAGCATAATCATGACAATATTGTTTCATCAATTGCAAGAAAAATAAGACACTAATGCATAGTGCTAATAAAAGGTAAAACTGGGTTTGTATATGGGTGCATTTATGGGAACTTTGTACTTTCTGCATGCTTTAGATATAAACCTATGACTGAACTAGTGAATATATAATATTTTATCATTATGCTTGAACAAATACACTTAGAAAATAGGGATGCTCTTAAACCTAAAAATTGAAAGTTAAATATTGTGATTATTTCCAGAGGAAATTCAGTGTTTACTTGTATTACACATGTTTATGGTTTTATTTTCCCATGATAAACCAAGAGAACCTAATTTATTTGTGTTATTCATTCATTTAGTTATGGCAGCTGCACTTTTTCTCTTCACATGAGAGTTCCACTAACAGGCTCCACAAAGTGGATGTTTCCTCCTCCAGCTACTAGAATTGTATCATGGAGTGGCTTATGAAAAGACATTTTTTCTCTTAAAAACCCCACATGAGATGATTTCTGTAGTTTGTACATTTAATACAAATGCTACAAGATCATACCAGGCACAGGAATGATTCCATGGGCAGACCCTTGTCCACCTGCACTTGAAGATTAAGTCAGCAATGTGAGCTGAGTCCAATTTTCTCCCCCACAGCAGGACACCTGAAAAATTTGGAAAAGTGTGCCCTCCACCTGCTGAGGCCCCCCTTTATGCTGCTTACCTCAGGACCACTACAACGTCCTGGACCATGAGGATTCTGCTTTATGACTTCTTAGAAAGCAAAAAGAAGGAAATACTTTCATGGGGTTCTTTATATGTGACAAAGCATTTTCCTATTTCAAATTTTTTGAAATTAAAAAATGTGCATATACTTGCAAAACAAAATGAAACACTAAGTGAACAATAGTTAAATTTGACCATGAATTGGCCTTTCTTTCCTGAGTAATGAATGTTAAGCGACATGGCCCCATCACCCTCCACCATCCAATTCTGAAGATATCAAATCTGCATCCTCATAGAAGACAGCAGTGATTCTCCCACAGTTAATTCAGTATTTCCTCCTTGAAATGAACACACACTTGTCTCCATGTGGTGGTGGCAATTATGCAAAAATGGAAATCTCTCAATGAAGCATGTCAATCTTGAAAGTTTCCACTAGAACTGCCAGGATTAAACACTCTCATTTTGTAAGGATTATTTTTAAAGCACATAGATTTTTTACCTGAATCATTATGAAAGACATGAAAATTGCTTCTCCCTGACATTGCTGTGATTGAGGAAAAAGGGGATTATTTTTCCGTTTAGAATATTGAAGGAAAATAATTGCGTGAAGACAGTCAGGGAGAGGGTGGGGAAAGAAACAGATTTCTTACACAAAAGGCCATATGGAAGCAGTCACTTTATGCAGCTGTTATCCTCCTTCCTGTGTGTTGTGGTCATCATGTGGAGCACCAAGGACTCAGGTCACAAAGAAATACCTGGCTGTGTCCTCCAGATCTCACAGCACACTGGGAGCCAATCAGCAGCTCACCCCAAGTCCACAGGAATTGGAGGTGGTGTGGCAGTTTGAGCAGCACAAGAAATCAGCATGATATTTACATCCCATTTGACCTAACAACCATTATCTGAATGGATAGAAATACCCATTTGTATAACCTATACCACTCCACACACATTAGGCATAGGACAAGGTTGCTGTCAGTGAGGAGTAAGTATGTCCCTCAACCTTTCGCAGGTAGGAGACACAGCCTGAGCCACAAACTGTCTTCCAGCTAATGGGCTTAAGCACTGGGATTTGGACCATAGGAAACACATCATCCATTGATAGGGAGCTGAAGGAGCAAAGAAAAATCTGAAAAATAAAGATTAGGGGTGAGTCCAAAGTACTGGAGAGTAGACACCTATCCCAAGGAACAGAGAGTGTCTGCAACTGCAAGAAGGATGGTTCCATCTCTCTGCCCCATGAGATTGAATCTCCCTCTCTATTAGAAGCAGAGAAGGCATCACCATCCCAAAGTCCTCAAGGTTAAGGAATGAACAATGAACTAAAGTAGACTTATTGTTCTCCTCCTATAGTCTTATTATTATTCTAGCAATGGAAGAACACCTACTGATTGGGGGCAGTGGCCACCAGAGGTTCTGAGGAATGTGAGAGGGAAGAATAGGTATAATATAGGGGCATTTTGGGGACATTGGAGTTGCCTTGCATGACATTGCAATGATGGATACAAGCCATTATATATTTTGTCATAACCTACAAAAGTATGTTGGACAGAGTGTAAAGTATAATGTAAACTGAAGCAGTGCTTCAATATATGTGTTCATCAACTGTGAGAGATGTACCACACTGATTAAGGATGTTGATGTGGCAGGGAGTGGTAGGGGGAGGGAATGAGGCATATGGGAATCACTTATACTTTTATGTAACATTTTTATCATCTAAAGCATCTTTAAAATAAAAAAAAATAATTAAAAGATTAGTGGAAAACAAAATGGATTGTCAGACAATAGACAATTGGAACAATGTCTGATGTGCAAACTTTTTTGTAAGAGTGCAATTTGAAATCCATTACAATCTACAGCCTAGAAGAGCCTATCTCTTGGTTGTCATGTGAATCACAAAGAGGGTCCTAACTGCCCTGGTATACAGAGGATTAGCCTGAGAGAGGGTGGAGTCAGCCAATTTAATAGTTCTGCATTTCAACTCCCCTAATGGAGTCAGGCAGTGGGAAGAGCTTAATAAATTTTCAAGAGCCTATTTAGCATCCCCTGGGAGGAGGGGGTGGTCTAGAAGAGGCTTGAAAATCATTTCAGTGCAGTGTACTCAGTGATCAGGATCCCATTTGAATTTCAAAAGGGAACTCAACTAGACCAGGAGAGAGGAGGGGGGATCTGCTAATATAGCCAGCTGAATCCTGCTGCACTAGGAGAGTAAAACCTGGCTGGAGAAAAGTGACTGAATAGCTTTCTGAAGAGCTAACCGACCCAATTAGAATGGT
>JAQZBX010005779.1:0-55281 GCA_029593785.1 Cabassous unicinctus
AAAAAAAAAAAAAAAAGAAACGGAAACTACTCATTTAAAGTCTATCCATATGTGTGGTGGAAAGAATCGGAAAAGTTTTCTTTGTTTGTACTTTCATGCAAAGAAAAGTTCTAAATCCTTCCCCCCTACCTGGAACAATTGCTGATATCTGTTCTGCATTATTCACGCTTTGCTACTGTTTTCAGTAACTGCAACAAAACCACCTCTGTGAATTTTGCTTTGCCCAGCAAAATTTAAAAAGAAGGAATTTTGGTTTAATACTGATATTAAGCTGAAGTGCAAGATAGTATGAAAAAGGGAGAAATAAAGCATGATAAATTGACCTTTGGGTAACTGCAAAGGACACCATATCTAACAACGACTTGGCTTTATCTTATATTTTAGGATATGTCACGGTAAGTCCAGTGTCCCAAAAGTAGTTATTAATTCTAAATTGAAATGTCTTGCGATGCTGTCATAACATGGGGTTTGGAGGGGAAAGTGAAGTTAATGTGTTCCTAAATGTTTCTCTTTTCTATTGAACCTATTTTAAAGCAACTGTAAAATGAGTCTCTCGTTTCTAGAGAGCAGGTTTGGAATTTGGAGGTAATAGTGGTTTTAATATAATTATTAAAATTTCTCTAGATACCTGATTTTATTCTGTTTTATAGCAAAGAATGTAACTATATTTGTGAATAAAAGATAATCTAGAGAAGATATATAGTCATAATTGCCAGTCACTTATCAAACTTGTGTCAGAATTTTGTCAAGTAGGCTCTGCTTTAAGCCTAGAAAAGCATAAAGGCAACACAGATACAGGCCATTATAAATCTTGCCATAACCTGCAGAATTGGGTGGGAGAGAGTGTAAACTACAGTGTAAACTTTAATCCACCCTTAGTGGCAATGCTCCGAAAAGTGTTATCAATTGCAATGAATGTAACTCACTCATGAAGGATGTTGTTAATGTGGGAAAATGTGGGAGCTATGAGGAGTGGGGCAAATGGGAATCCCCTATATATTTTATGTAATATTTGTATAATCTAAGTATCTTTAAAAAATAATAATAAAAGAAATGTAATAAAATTCACAGAAACAAAAAAAAAAAAGCATAAACCTTTTGTGATCTCTGAGATAAACTTAATATTCAGTCCATCACTATCTAGGACTCCTTGAAACAGTCTAAAAGGCCTCTTCTTAAACAACAAAACGACTCTGATCCTGATGTTCTCTTGGCTTTTTTTCAATTCAGGAAGAGATTATTGGTTTTTATAAGCATACATATAGACAATATTTTTACAATGGAATATCTTATCATATTAATCACACCACTTTGATTCTGATCTACATTATTGTTATGGAGCCAAAATATAGTTAGTCATAAATACAAAACCTCTTGTAGTATAGTTTATACAGCCAAGTACATCTTCCAGCTTTTTCAGTTCTCTTCTTGCTACTTTCTCTAATATGGTCACTGTCATTGTTGATAGAGACTTGTTAATGTCAAGCACATTATAAATGCTATTCTCTCTCCCACAATCCCACAACACCCTTCTCTCTTCATGCCATCAGCATAGTGGAAGCATGTCAAGAGGAAATTCTGTGCCAGGTGAGGTGCTAGGTATAAGGGAAATGTGCTGAATTTGTTTCCCATGTCTGAGTTTCCTTTACTCTGTATTTGTTTCACTTGATGCATGTAGTTTTTTATTCCTAAGACTTCCCTTTTCATACCATACTTAACTCTTGATGCAGTTTTGAGGATGTGTCTTTATTATGTCCCTTTGGGGTGGGAAGATAGAGGAATACATTGTCTTGATCACCGTTAGGCAGGATAAAGGCAGAAATATACAAAGGACAGTACAGCCGAAGCATCTTGTCTTTGCAGAAATGCCACCCATGCCTTCAACTCCTACCACTTAAAGGCTTAAATAAGATCCATGATTCTTCACCCTCATTTAAAATATTGTATTAAAGACAAGGGATAATCTGAGTTATTCTCCCCGTTTTATCTTCAAACTTTCCTTAGTATAGCATTTCCCAAATTGAAACACAGTCTTCTAAGAAAAACTGATAAATTCAAGAAAAATTACCTATTGTATCTTGGCTTTGAAATCCATCATTTGTTGTGACATGGTAAAGCTCTAAGAAGACCACACAAAAAAAGGAAGTTTATTAGTACTTTTTACCCAGGATTTTCCAAACATTTTTGAGGAAGGTATATTAATATCTTACAGAGGTAATGCTCCTTGAGAGGAGCAAAGCACTTTGCAGAATACTAGGTACTCTGTAATAATGCCAATATATTCATTTTAATATAATTATATAGATTTCTAAAAGGTATCAAAGATCCATATTAATTTTGTTCAGGAGAGGCAGTTGGAAAAGTTAGAGAATTTAAAAAGTACAGAACAACTTCCAAGTTAGAGGGAGGAATGCTACTTCTGAGTGTTAACTTAGCTGGAGGGAAATATGAAGAAAAAAATAGAAATAACAATAATTTGCCCTTTTCCCTCTCCATATTTAGCTTTTTGCTGGTACAAATACAAAAGTTCATTGTATGTTTTGTGTTACTGTGAATGTATAACAACAGTAGCTATAGCAGAAAATATATTCAAGAGACGAGATGTATGTTTAACATTGTTCTATCTTATTTGCATGAAGTGAGGAATATCCACTTAAGCTCTAACTTTCAAAATGAGTGTTTAATTCAATTCCAGAGTTCATTTTATAGTAGGGCTATGCATAGAATACAGATTTCATTGAAAGAAAAATAATTTTGAAGCATGGGTTCGAAAGAAGCTTAATGTTGATGTAGCCCCCTTCCAGACTTCCAATTTCTCATTTTTAAAACGAAAGTCATGTCACAGTGCAATTGTGAAGTTCACAAAAAATAATGATTGTAAAGATATTTTGCAAAATGAAAGCATGCTCTATAAACTTCATTCTTGTTGCTATTTGGGGTTGAAAAGGCCACCATTTGGTGGCAGTTGAAATCTGACTCCCAGATAGTTTGCCTGATGTGGGAGGTGATGTAGTAAAGGGTTGAGAGCACAGGCAGACACTCAGGAAAGCCTGGACTTTGGTCCTGTGCCACCCTCCCCCACTGTGTCCTTTCTTAACTGTTTGAAACAGCTTAATCATCTATAAAATGGGCTATGAACTCATATGGATTGTAGTGTTAAAAAAAGGGCATGGCATGGTGCGAGATATATATGGTCAGTGCTCAAGCAAATAGAAGCCATTGCTTTCTCTTAGTATTTGCCTATCATCCATCACACCTAATCCTGTATCCTCAGTGCTTACTGCAGTTCCTTTTACATGGTTGCTACTCACCCAATATTCATGTTTCAACTGCACAGAGGTCAGTTATACTGTATTTATCTCTCTTTAGGTAAGAATATATCCCATAGGACCTTGTTCAGCTGAGCAAAAGTTGGAACATGTTACAAATGTAAATTTGATCTTTGAATGTTGCCTGGTATTATTACAGAGCTATAGGGTTACCATATCTTGGAACTAAATTGTGGTGATCAGAAGGGAATCTATTTACTTCTGTATCTGTCCTACTAGCCTTTATATTCCAAGGATCTGAAGTGTAATTTTGGGGTCATATTGCAATTGTGTTACCCCTCATCAAAATTCATGAGACCTATTCACTGAATTTTTGGACTCCTGTGTTGCAGGTAGAGACATGCTGGCCTATTGGCAATCTAAAGCCATTTGAAGTTACCCAGTTTAGTTTCCTGTGAGTAATTTTTATGTTGACCTTATGAGCATTAAATTCTTTTTGACTTTATTTTGTACATTTAATAATTGAAAATATAAACAATTAAACACTAAAAAGTAAACACAGATGAATAATATATACATTTCTCAATTAAATACACTGGATACATATAAAATTGTTTTTAAATCAAACAGTATGTTACACAATATATTTGGTTCATAGTAACGCATTCATACAGTAGTTGTCCTTTTGTGTCTGGCTTGCTTTGCTCAACATAATGTCCTCCAGGTTCATCCATGTTGTCATATACTTTCCAAATTAAATTTTAATTTAGGGGTTTAAAAATCCATTAGCATTTTCCGTGAAATATCAGAAAGACTACATGGACTCATGGAGTTAAGAATGGAAATATCCAACTTTAGAGATTGTCTTAGTGGTTTAGAATGTTGTTAAAATTGCAGGGATTCTATTTTCCTGTAGAGCAAAAGCCACCGAAATACAAACTTCTCACAGGCAATGATTCTCGTCTGATTCAGCATAGCAGTCACTCAATTAATTTTCATTTGATGCATGTTTAATGACAGGTCTTTTATTTCCCACTGCCATTGGCCAACTTGGTAGGGAATAAAAAGATTGGACAATACGCAATGAGTTATCCTGAGGAAATGGGTTTCTCTTTCTTTTCTTCTGTATACTTATAACTCTGGGCAGGTTAATAAATATGACATGATGTTATTTTAGGCCATAAAATTAAAAATATTATATATCTTGTAGTTTATTTAATAATAACACAAAGCTTTGAATTTTCAATTGATTAGTAAATAATTTGAATAATTTATTTTGTGGTAATATTGAATTTATTAATTGGTTTTTAAGATCTACAAATAAATATGATTAAAATCTCACAACCTAATTTGTGAGAAATTTAATGTTTTTTCTACAATATATATATCTTTTTCTTGTAGTTTTGGATTTAATGCTGTGGAGTTTTTTTTTCTTGTATTTTTATACTCCCCAGTTTATTTTGAAAACCATCTTTTCTGATATATAGCCAAATCAATTTGAGATTACAGTTATCTGAAAGTACACAGAAATTACTTCAATTCTCCTATAAATGAAACACTGATAAAAAAAACACCTAACATATTACTTAAGGACTTCGTTAGATTAGAATTCTCTTTCTGCAGCTTTTTAAACAATTTATTTCTCATCTAAGTCAATATATATTTGGCATTTGGGTTAAATATGTATATAAAACAGATCTGTTTGTCAAAGTAAGCATAAGATAAAACAGCATTCAAAATGAAGCATATTAAAGTTAGAATTCCAGGTAATCATCAATTTATTTATTTTTTAATTTTTCATTTAGGTTTTTTGTTCTTATTATTATATTTCCTACCCTATCATCTTACGAGCTTTTTAGACTCATTTGCAGAAGAAAATAAAAGCCTAAGACATAATTTGTTTTAGTTTCAGTGATTTTTTTTCTTAATTTATAATTAAATAATTTAATAAAAATGCATGGACAATTTTGTATGAATATTTATTCTAGCTTCCCCACATAATGTCCTGCATATACTCTTTAGTGGTAAGTTTTGACGTGTCTACTTTAAAATCAATGCCAATGAGTGTTTTTTATTTTACAATTTTAAGTTACATAATTACAAAGGAAGTCTTCTGACTTTAAGGACAATATCCAATTGATTGTTGTCTATAATCTAATTATAATCATCTCCAATAAAGTAATTATTTCTGTGACTATTGCTGCCAATACTGTTAAGAATAGAGTTTGTATTAGGATAAGCAACACTCTGATTTTATAGTTTATATACAATTTCTTACTTCTTCAAGTAGTGTTAGAGAAGGGCAATGTGCCATCATATACAAAATAAAAAACATCATCAGAAAGTCTGTACACAATAGTGAACAGTTAGTATGCTGATTATGTTATTGATGTATTCCTGAAAGTAGGTAGATTTTGGAAATCACTGATTATAAAAAATGGATTTTTCCAGATTTAGATAGCAACTTGAGGTGAATGGTTGCATTGGATCACTCCCCTCCCCTCTATGCCGCACTCTCCATCCCAAACTGTTACCCAAACATGCAGTGTGAGTTTAATATTCTGTCGTAACTTTCTTGTCAAATGGCTAGATACAACTTTGTTCAGTTTATGTACTACACCAAAGTGAATCTCAGCTTTTTAAAAATCTCTTATTTACCTAACTGATTTGTTTATCCCCAAATTTGTACCATTTAGGAGAATACTTATTAAGAATACAAGAATTTTACTTTATGTGAAATCCTCAAGAGAAAAAGCACAAAAAGGTTGCGTCAGTAGCTGTGTGAGCCATCCTGATAGAGTGCAACTAAGATTAGAAAAAATGGCACCGTATTTCTGGCAATAAACCCTGTTTAATCTTAGAAATTGGGCTATAAACCAATTTTAGTATCTCATTGCTATAAACTCTATAAATCTAATGAGATTTTGATATGCTGTGATTAACTCCTCTGTCCAAATCCAGGATTGCAGTCATACATTCAGTAAACACAAAAGTAACTATTTGCTCCTTCACTTATTCAACAAATAATTGTCAACATTGCTGTAGACCAACACTTTTTATAAGCATAGGCTATATAATGTTAACAAATTAGATATGATGCCCCCTATTTTTGTGGAACTTACACTTGAGTGGAAGAAACAAACAATAGAACAAAATTCCAAACTTTATGATTATAAATGGGATATGTGCTAATGAGGGAAAATGGAGAACCAAGAGAAAAAATAATAGGGGAGAATTAAGGTTGAATTAGGAGTTTGCTACACAGAGTTTAGCATTTTAAGCAGTGCAAAACAGTGGGGAAGGAAAGAGAAGGCTTTTGCCATCAAAGAACAAAAGCCTGGGATTTAGGGAATAAGAGAGCAGGGTCAGAGTGGTGGATTTTACATGTTATCAATATATAATCCCTTTGGGATTTTGATTGGATTTTTTATAAACCTATAGAAAAATATAGGGAGAATTGAAATCTTTACTATGTTGAGTCTTTTAATCCTTGAATAAAATTTAACTTTCTGTTTACTCAGGTCTTTTATTTGCTTCCTCTGTGTTTAATGGGAAAGGATCTGAAGCAGAGAAGTGGCATAATATGACTTATGTTAATTTTAATTATAAATTCTCATGTCTCTACTAGGCTTGTTTTAGGGCAAAACTTCACAGTAAGGAGAAAATAACAAAGACCTCCAAAGCAATCGGCTCAACTTTATGCTAACTCACCTGGTAACCTTCTGTTAATTTGCTTCAGCATTCTATGATGTTCTTCCTTCATATAAAGAGAGAGAATTGGATTAGGTAAGGTATCTGATCTCGTTTAGCTTCAAATTTCCTGTAATTGGATGGATATCAAGCTTCATGATTTGTTTAGCTCTTTTTGTAAGCCAGAATAGCTTTGAGACAGTACCTCAAATGGGGGAATTATTATTATTTTTTTACTTTTAAACTTCAAACTCTCCGTTATGAAAGTATATTACAGGGTAGTTAGAAAATAAAGAAATGAGGAAAAAAATGTTTAAATCGTAGAGTGTTTCTGCAGTTAATTTTCTAAACCTATGTTTTTGGTAGTGATGGTGGTGGTGGTATTTATTCTTGTATACCAGTAACCATTCTGTATAATTTCGCAGCACATGGGATGGCTACTCACCATACGTATAGTGGCTCATTTACTAACCTGTCATGTCGTCCTCTGATCCACAAAGGAATTCCCAAACATATTTAAATTTCCGGCAGGTAGGGCTATGCCCTCCAAGGAAATAGTTCCCTGTTAGTCATGAATAATATACTAATTTCAAAATGATTCTCTACAAGTAAATATATGAAGATGATTATATGGAGAGGTTAAAATACATTTTAAAATTTAACCTTTGCAATTATCACATTTTTACTGAATTATTTAATTATAAGTTAAGCAACAGTTCTCAATATATCTTCAGTGAGATGTTATTAGGCATTATCTGGAAAAGGCTTCCTGCAGAATAATGAGTCTCTGGATAGAATAATATTGACTTTCTTTCTTTAGTCTGTAAGATGAAGCTATAGTATTAAATAATTTCCAAACCTATTTCACTGTGGAGAACGTGGTTTTCAAGAAATACTTAGAATTTTTTCTAGAGCACAGTTAGAATTCTCTGTTCTTTAGTATTACACTTACTTCTGGGTATTTTTAAAACAGAGCATAATGTTGGAACTATTAAATTTTATGTTTCAGTTCTGAATTGTGCTTAAATATATTGTTCCATTGTTAAATAAATGTATTTTCCTAACCACTATAATAAATTTAATTATATATCATTAATGAGATTAGTTTTTTAAAAAGTACATTGTGTCTTCCCAGAATATCATCATTTCTTAGTGAAACTGTTATGCACAATACAAAAAAGAACGTTAATAACCAACTCTATAGATTTAATGCAGTCAAGAAATGTGAATAAATGCATATCTATTTGTCTTAATTTAGAGCAAATATTTTCTTTCATTAAAAATATAGTGCCATTTTATATTTAGACATAGTAAATTGTATGACCTTCAGACACATCTGTGGTAGCCATTAGACTACAGTCAAGATGAGTTTAGGGAAACCTGTTATTTCTACACACCAAAGCATTGGCACGAATGGAAATAACAAAATGAGTACTATAGCCAATGAGTCTTGGACAGCATATAACTTTCACAGTAATTATACACAGAAAACTTATGTTCCTTTTATGCACGTACAGAACAGGTGATAGTTTTCATTGCTTATCAACGCTTCTAAATGAAAGCTTATGATTTGCATATGGAAATAACTTTATCCAAACTTTGATGTTGCAATGTAGTTAATCACCAACATTCTTATATAATTACTTTCAAATTGAAGGATAGTTTTATTATATAAAATTTAAAAGTGAATATGATGAGAAAATAATACTTCTTTCGTTTGAATAAGGGACTATTTGAGCTGTTTGGCATATTTAATAATATGAGTTTATTGAGACCACTGTCATAGGATTGGCCTATTGTAATCTAGTAAATTTAAATATAGAACCATTAATTCTGTGTAATTTCTTCTCTAATCAGAGCCATTAAACGGAGAGATTAGATGAAATGATATAATGGGAGCAATGTAATTCTCTCCATAGAACCAGAAAATAATTGAAGGTATTTATTGAACTTATGATATGTAAATGGAAAATATCTCTTTGGTTATTCAAAATAAGATATTTTAACTAAAAAAGTCAAAATATCATATTGGATGAATAACATGAGATGTTGCCAAGAGTAAAATTGTTTAGTGAAAAAGGCTTTTACTCCTACCTACAAACTCGTGTTCCATCAAGAAAAGAGAAATTCCCAGTAACATTCTAAGGTCACTGTAGTCATTGTCATTAAAGATAAAATTTATTAAAATAAATGATTCAAAACGTAGTGATCTGCCTTATCCTGCAGCATGCCCACAATCCATGTGTCAGGTTGTGTACTTACCTCATTTCTAGTTTTCTCATTTCTTAATATACTCTACTCTTTCCCTACTCTAAAATTTAAAAAAATGTAGTGATGGAAGAAATGTGTTATACTATATGTGTGTGTGTGTGTGTGTGTGTGTGTGTAGTACTTCTAATATTTTAACATTTTAAATAGCTGGCCAATCTAAAAAAATAAAATAATAAATGATTTCATCAATTCATAGAAGCCTAAAATTTCTAAACAATTTTACTGATTTAAGTTAATCAGACTGACTTTACCAATGTATCTTAAAACATGACATATCAAATTATTTTGTCTTTTGAAAACATTAATGTGTATGGCCAGGCAATCACTAAAAATTTGATATGATAAATATTAATTTTTTAATATATATATATAAATATATTTTTAATTAACTAGTTGGGTGATCTTAGGCAAGTAACCTAATTTATCATACCTTAATTTCTAAAGGAAATTTCCTAAATTACAGAGTTGGGATAAGGGTTAATCAGGAAATTGAATATTAAGACACCTGGCTCAGTGCTGGTACTTAACATATACGTTCATATCATTGAATTATGGTGATTAAAGCGATTTTTTTTCTTGTAATTATGGACATATACTATAGAGTATTTTTCTCATCTGGGGGATTTTAACTGTCTTTATTCAGAAAATTTTTAAAAAAGATTTTCAGAAGGGACTAAATGGATTTGGTGGGATTATAATATAGGCAGAGAAATGAACTCTGAACCTGGAAGGCAGGAACTAGGTCTCAGCTCCCTTTGCATGCTAATTCCAGCAGAGTGCCTGGCATAAACTAGGTACTCAGTACTATTAATTTTTCAACTGAGCTGTTAAACCAAATAAAAAATGAATTTTTTATTAATAGTGTAAATTATTATAATACAAGCAAGAATATATTTTTATCATTATCCTGGGTGATTTATCTTTAAATGTAGTAACTCATTTAGCCTTAACAACACTGCATGAATATATGTTATTTTACAGATGTAAGCATTGGTATTTGCAGAGGTTGAGTAACTTGCCCTGTCACAGATACATTATTAATGAGTAGCTAAGCCATAATTGATTTATATTCCTTCTCTTTTAACTACTACACCACACTGTAAATTTAAGAGATTATATAGATGGTCCGAGAATTATTTCTAGGTGATGAATATCACATTCAATTTAAATATTTTGCCAGATAAATAATAGTTTTGATATCCTTCCTAATGTCTAGTGGTGGGGCAGGGAAAAGATACTGAAAAGAGAAGAGCTAGATCAGAAGTGAAATTATTTGCATATCCAACATCCAACCTGATATCCCATCCATCACTGAAGCGGTTTAAGGGATATAGGAAAAGGAAATGTTGTAACAGAAAAATATTGAAAAACAGAGACCAGGGATGAAGATAGAAAAATATAAGGGCAAGAGAAACATAGCGTATCCTTTAAAGTTTGATTCTTTGTGCCTCTTCAAACTAGGGAAAGAAATGTGTCACCAAAAATACTAGAATTCATTTGTTCATTCATCCATTGACTGAAAATTAATAAATGATCACTAGCATATGCCAATCACTAATTTAGGCTGCTGTTGCTCCAACCTTTATTCCTATCCTAAATATCCCAAACACTTTGTATCAAGAATGGGAAACAGTAGACTAATGCATATTTTATAAGCATTTAGAATATATTTTAAAATCCCTTGGTAAATTTGCTAAGTGACTTTCAGTCTCAAAATTACAAAAGATTATAGTAATTCTGTGTTAATAAAAAGGAGGGAGGTTATGCTGAAAATTGCAAGAGAAAAATAATCCATTATGTACTGGGGCTCAATATTATTATTACGAATAACAATAGACTTTTTATCAGGAACAATGGAGAACAGAAGGCAATAGGATGGCATATCCAGAGCACTGAAAGAAAAAGTAAAAGTGTTTTGTTCTTACAGAATTTATAACCAGTATAGGGCTCATACCTAAGGGGTAAAAAAGCAACACCTTTTAAAATAAGAAGGATAAGAGATGGTCAATGGAAAGGATATATTCCAAGACTGGCTTCTAGGTCTGTCTTGTTAGGTACAATTTATTTTACTTTGGGTGATTCAGAAATTCTCTATAAATCTTGGTTTATTCGTCTCTAAAATGATTGGATTGGAATCACCACTAAAATATTTGAGCTCTAAATAATGTGTATTGTTTGTATTTCTATGATTCTAAGCTCTAAGTTATAAGCTTCGTCCCTGCTGCTTTTCTTATTTTGTTCCCTGTAGTGTGACTTTTTTCCCTTATAATTCTAGGGTAATTGTTTTCCAAATGTGCAAATATCTTGTTCTGCTCTGTGAAGATGCATGTTCTTTTATTCAGCTGCCAGATAAAAAGTGTCATTTCAAGTGGAAGGACTATGTTTTTTAATACGTGGATGTTGGGAAGGTTTTTATTTTAGCTTTTGACTTTACCAATATGTAGCTTATTTGAATTACAACACTCATTAACCAGCACTTCTTCTAAACCTATCTTCTTTTCCTCCCACATCTTTCATCTCAGTGACACCAGAAAATTCTTAGTATAAAATTGGTATTGTGCCAAGTTAAATGCATTTCATGCTGTATTTAAAACACAAAAATTAGCACAAAATTTAATTGACAGTTTTTTGAGTTTCAGCTTAAGGTTTTTTAGACTCTTTCTTGGAAAGTAAATTGATATTTGTCATTATAATTATGATTTATAATATATTAATAAATAAAAAATAAACATCTTAAAATGATGTTAACATAGTTATATGCTGACTTCGGGAGATCCACTAAGTTCACGAAGCCACAAAAGTTATACTGACACACAGTAAGAAGTCATTTACCAAGCCATTCTTGTGACTGAAAGGTGATTCGCCTCCTTTGCAGAAAGCAATTTCTTTCTTTTCTCAGCTCTAGGTCGGGTTAAATGTGTGTTTTGATTAGAAGTAACATTTAATATTTTGTAAGCGATGTAGCTGAGCTCTAAATATAGGGCATTTTTGCAAAATTGGTAAAACAATCTGAATTGCTAGGTTTGTGAAAATAAACATAGTAGTAACTTTTAAATAAAACTTTCATATAGTTTCTTTAAAAATATAGCTGTCTTGTTTACTTCATTCCTTAAATAGGTTTTGGGAATCCTGTGTTTTATTATTTTTATTCCCTTGGCATACTGAAAAATCAAAATTTTGCCGATTGCTAAATCCATGTTATATCTACATTACCTCAATATTTATATTCTTGTCTCTTTTTATACATATATATTTTCCTTGATAGATTTATATTTCTAAGTATATTCATTAAAGTATATTTTTTCCAAAGTAGGGGATAAAAGAAATCATACAACTAACTGCTAACTTATTTTCATCTGCATTTAGCAATCAGCATACCTACTTATCTACTTACCTTAAGCAATTAAAACTTTCACCCAAGTTTTAGACATTAGACATATATTTTTCTACAATTCACACTCCAAACTGTTAAGTTCATACCTTTTCTATGACATAGTCTGGTAAAACTCAAACTTTTCAAACTCTCTATGTGATAGATATGCTTTGCTTTTCTCTTGCTGCTATCAGACTCCTCTCTTTATCTCTGATATTTGTCATTCTGAATAGCAGGTGTCTCAGGGTAGGTCTATTCCAATTTATTCTGTTTGGGGTGTGTTGTCCTTCTTAGATATTGATATTTATGTTTTCATAAGGAAGTTTTCAGTCATTATTTTCTCAAATATTCTTTCTGACCCTTTTCCGTTTTCTTCTCCTTCTGGGACACCAATAATGCGTACGTTTTTAAGTTTCACTTTGTCCTGCAACCCCCTGAGACCATGTTCCATTTTTTCCATTCTCTTGTCTTTTTGTTCTCCTGTCTTTTCCAGTTAAGATGTTCTGTCTTCAAAATCACTAATTCTGTCTTCAAGCAATTCCAATCTGCTCTTTTGTGCCTCTAATGTATTTTTAATCTCATCCATCGTGTCTTTCATTCCCATAAGGTCTGTTAGTTTTCTTTGCAGACTTTCAAATTGTTCTTTATGCTCACCCAGTGTCTTAATATCCTTTATCTCTTTAGTTATATTTTCTTTCAATTCTTTAAATTGATTTAGGGGAGTTATGTGATTATCACTGATTGTCTTAAATCCTGTCTCTTGTCAGGATATTTGGTTTGTTCTTTTGGCTGGGCCATCTCTTCCTGTTTCCTAGTATGGCTTGTAAGTTTTTGCTGATGTCTAGGCATCTGAATATGTTGGTGAATTTACTCTGATGGCCAATTTCTCTCTCTTGCCTATTATTATTTTTTCACAGCTCTTCTTTGATATTTGGTTCAACTTATACTGTCTTTAAAATTGCCCATCTTAAGTTATCAAAATCATGCCAGGGACTCACTAATAGGGCGCTGATTTTCTCCTAGAAGTTAGACAACAGAGAGACCCAAGTGCAGTTTTTGTCCATGCAATTTTCAAACCAGCCAGCAGACAGCACTCATTGGTACATCTTTCCACAGAGCTGTATCTCTCTCATTTTTCCTTTGTTTTGTCTCACTGGAGGCAAGATTCAAAGTGGGCTCCACTGGCCAAATTCACTGAATAAAAGCCCCCCGACTTCTCCTCCCCTTTCCCTTGTTAGAGCTGACATGTTAGAAGATGTTTGCTCCCCTCTCAGTCAGCTACAATGAGCCAAAGGTTTCACCCTCACTTAATATCTTGGGGGTGGGGGCGCAGAGCCCTTCCTGGTGGCTGGGAGGTTCAATAACTCAGTTTGTTTTTTTGATTTCTTCCTCTTTCCGTCCCTCATCCTTCTTGGAGTTGTGAAGAACTGTCTTGTTCTGCTGACCCCCAAACCAGGTCCCTTGGGCAGATTTTGGCTCTCTCCACTGTGTGTATGCGTGTGTGTGTGTAAGAGAGAGAGAGGGAGAGCTGAGCCTTGCCTGCCTAATCCGATGCCATCTTCTCACATATATGTGATAGATATGGATATAAGTAGGCAGTTTATATATGTTGGCTATTTTGCTACCAGTTTATATATGTTGGCTATTTTGCGTTACAGTGATTATTATCTACAAAGACTAGGTGTGCTTGTCTTGTTTTTTACTTACCATTCATGGAAATGTTAAATGTGAGGCTTTTACTGGATATTAACAACGTAGATATGTAATATATACAGGGATCTTTACCCATGTGATTAGTATAATTATGAGTTCCTATCTTGTTTGTACCTGTCTTCTAGACCATTCCAAACTAAACTAATTATACTTAATTTATCTTTATGCTGAAGGGTTGGGTTTTTTTTTTCTAAATCATTTGAATAAGTTATATGTATTCATAATAAGACATAGATGCTTTAGTCTGCATGAAAATATTTCCTAATCTTTTTCCCATTTTACTGAGGGTGTGTGTATGGGGGGCAAAGTCACATGATTTAAGAGTTAACTGATGAGTAGAATAGGCTTAGAAGTCTAATTAACAATATATATTCTTATGAAAAATAAACTACTAAGAGATGAAACAAATAAAAGGATATTTTGGGGAAATATCCTTTCCCCAAAATAATGGTACTTTGGGGAAGAATTTAATGTTCTATCTTTTAACATTGAAGTAATAAAGTGAGTTTATCTTGAACTCCAATAGACTAATGACAAGTTCGTTATTATGTCTTCACAGTTGTTGCCCTTTAAGTTGCAGAATCTTCATTATTTCTGCAAGAGGTCACAAAATCCTCATCTTAACTTGACTATTATAGAAGCAGGACTTTAATTAGTCTGTCTTAAGAATCAGTAACAGCATTTATTCAATGACTGGTCAATTAAATAATCCTATTAAGATAGAAAGATCATCCCTAAAATTGGCTGCATACAATCATAAGATATAATTCCAGGAAGGTGAGATAGCTTCTCATTAGCCCCCTGCCCAAGGAATAGATTTAAGAAATAAGTCTTACATGCAAAAGGAATTTGAGTGTATTGTTGATTAATTTATACATGCTTCTCCATAAAAACATTCAAATATCCACTAGAATAATGGTAAATTAAAAGTGTAAATAAATGTTATTGGATAAACAGTTTTCTTTTAACTTAATGCTGGATTATATTTCTGGGCTTGCATATAACCTTTATAGTAGGGGTTCTTAACAAGGTGAGCTTGAATTGAAATTAAAAAAAAATATTCTTGTGGGGACATGGTGTGGGTGTGATATATTTATTAAATAATACACAGTATAGCGTAGACTTAGTAAGGGGTCAGTGGTTTTCACCTGACTGGCAAAGGGGTCCGTGGAACAAAAAAGGTAAGAACCCTTCTTTATAGTGTTTCAGTATAGACTCTCTTGCAGTTGGAAAGCCGTGATTGTATATTGAGTAGCAGCATGTAAACTGTATAGATGACATGTCTGGATTTGAATCATGCGTCAACCACTACCCAACATGACATAAGTGACGTTAAAGTCTCAGAACCTTGGTTTTCTCATATGAACAATAGAGACAGTAACGTCAATCTCATACTGCTGTTGTGGTGTTTAAATGAGGTAAATTATGGAAAAATGCAAAGCATGGTGCCTGATGCGTAAGCGGCACTCAAATTTTAGAGCTTGCTCCCTACTGTCCTCATTTTTCTACATCTCCCAAATAATCAAAGCAAATTTAGTAAATCATAGTTTCAACTCCACACTTTCCACAGTAGAATAATAAGTACATGTATCTACATTTTTCTATTGTCAAATCAAAAAATTGTATCAGATAATGGTAAACAGGCAAGGATGACTTTATTCAAGGGCTGCTTTAGCAGAGGAAAGAGAATAAACTCAACTCTGATGAAACAAAGGACAGCAAACTTTTTAAGGGCTGGGAGTGGGTTGGGGAAAAAGCACTGCATGATAGTAAGGTGGGAGGTGATCCCTCAGATGGGTGAAGGCTTTGCTGAGGTTGCAATTAGGACGGTTTAGTTCCATCAAAATGGCCGAGGAATGTACTGAGGACCACTTTGTTCGGAATGTTTTTCTTACAGTAATTAGACCCCCTGGACTCTGTACGGGCTGTGAGAAAGGAAGAGGGGACTAAAGAACCACCACCAGTTGCCTGGGTAGCCAGTGGGGGAGAGGGAGCTCAGGGACAAAATTGATATTTGAATAGTTAGGGTCTTACGTTGTCTTTTCCCTCTTTTTTCTCCCCTGCAGTCTGTGTTGTTTTTCTCTGCAGTCTTACAGCTGCAAGAGAAGTTTTCAAGTCATCAGGACAGGGGAGGGTGCAGATGGGGCACTCGAGGAGTAAGGCTGGCAGCTTGGCCAAGAAAATGAAAATCAGTCTTGATCACTATCCAATTTCTAGAATTCGATATTACAATACACAATTAATTTGACCTCAGATCTTTCCAGATTCTTTTATATAAACACAATGCTTATTATCATGGGTTTAGGCACAGAGTCCCATACCTTTAATTTGTACAGGGGGTGTGTGTGTAAGTATTTATTGATATGCTTTAAAAACTATTTTATTTTGCTTGGTGTGTAGATGTGAGAAAGAGGAAGTAAAGCTGAATTAAAATCTTTATCCCAAAATAATGGGTAACTTTTCTTTTAAGGAATATAACAATATAATCATTTAAATTTGGAACCTATGAAGGCATCATTTCATTTTTCTTTTCTGTAAAGATCTCAAAATGAAATGACTGTCAGCGCGCGGAGTTACATGCCAGTATATACTGCCAGCTTGAGATAGCTTTTATCCTAGGCCTTCTTTTTTTAGAATTGTATATATGCCAATCTTAAGAAAAATCTTAGTTACTTGCAGAGTTTTCCTTTGTATAGAAGCGAATTTGGTTCAGGTATTTTGACTTTCCTACCAGCAGTGCCTCGCTGTTGTTGTTTTTTGACTAGGCTAAGGGTCCTCTGTCTTTTCAAGTAATTCTAGGTATCTCTTGATACCTAGAGTGGCATATCAAAAAAGGGTAATAGACATTCGTAGTTTGCCGAGGCTGCCCTGACAAATACAGGTTAGCTTAAATAACAGGAGTTTATTGTCTCACCATTTTGGAAGCTAGAAAGCCAGAAGTGGTGTGTGCAGGCCATGCTTCCTCCCCGAGTCAACAGTGCTCTGGCGTGGTTTGCTGCAGGCCCTGGAGGTCCTCGGCTTGCGGCCCTGCCTTCGTCACACAGGTTTTCCTTCTGGCTTCCATTTCTCCTCCTCAGTCTTCTGGGTTTCTGTTTAGATGGCCTCTTCTTAGGTAGTCTTCAGTCATATGGAAAATTTAATTAAAAATTAATTTAAAAATTAAGGTCCACCCTGGTTCATTTTGGCCTCATCCAAATAGGATCCCTGAAGATCCTATTCACAAATGAGTCTAAACCCTGACTCACCGTACCATATTCAAAGACACTGTTTACAAACGGGTCCAGACCCACAGAGCAAGGATTAGGACTTGAACATGTCTTTTGTGCGATGCATGATTCAACCCACAGAAGCCATAGTACTATAGGAACTGTGGGAACTGTAGAAACTGCAATAAATGAAATCTTGTCTAAAATTACTAACCAATGCTTGACACTCAGATTCAATAGGTTTGCTTAGTTTTTGTTTTGTGCTCCTTACTATACAAGGTACACATTTCTTCATCCTACTAACTTGTTTTGAAGTCAAAACATGTCCAAGTTGAAATAGTATTGTTACCGTGCATGGAGGAATATTGCTTTTTCCCTCTAATTTACCTTAGTCACCCTGCATTAAAGAGCAAGCTTATTTTTAGCCTCCCTAAATAAATTATTAGAGTTAACACAAGCAGGATGGCAGAGATTTTAAGAAGTCACTTTAGCAAATGGCCCATTTCTAAGAGTGATTGCAAGCAAATATTAATGGAAACAATATTTAGGATGCCATGCCTGCTTTGTAGTACTACTGCCTTGAAGTCTCCCCTGCACCCAGAAGTATTCTTCTCAGGCAGAAAATACTCAATAAAAGTCTGTTGAATGATTTAAAAAGGTTTTAAAAGTCCATGACTTGTCCAGAATCTTGAACAATTATCTCTGTAATATTATTCAAATATGACTTTCACGTTATATTTCTGAATATACAGAAAATACACCTTTGTTTTTTTAATACTCGTGACCAAGGTGACCCAAACTTCTGATCAGAGAGACAGTCATTAGGACAGTAGAAACGGGACTCAAGATTCCTTGCTCTGTTTTGTTTCATGTGTAGCAACAATAGTATAGTCAAGCCAATCTCTCTGATGGCTTGACTGTCAACACTACAGATTTTATTGTTGAGCCCATAGATATCACAGGTGGACCTACGTTTACTGGATTATCTCCTTCGCCTTTTTTTATCTTCAATCATTTCCTCTCCCATAGTTTGAAAAGAAGTGCAAATCCCTATTTAAAAACAAAGGAAAAGCGCATCCTTTGCCTTCCCTCTCTTTTCTTAGCCACAGAAATTTAGTCAAGAACAATATAAGAATAATCATACAGCAACCACCATGTATATGACACTTTCTACTTCATGAACTATGCTATTATTTTATTTATTTTCTCACAAATTTTCACAATAACCTTTGACATTTACTTCTATCCTCAACATTTTATAACTAAGAGACTGGGGCCTAAAGTGGTGAAGTAAATTTCTGAAGGACAAACAGTGAGAAAATGGAGGGATCTGAAGCCATCCAGTTCTCACTTTGAGTTCTTTCCTTCTCTTGGGACTCAATTTTTCTCTCCTAGCGTTTCTTCACTTTCTTACCCCCAATTCACTCTGCAAGCACCTCCATCTAGTTCCCTTCACCTTGCCCCTAAATCCTTGTCGCATTCCACAGAAACCTCTCTCCAAAGTCTTCAGTGGCCTCACTGCTGTCAACGGATGACATTCATCAGTATTTATTTGGCTTGCTCTCTTGTACAGTTAGACTATTTTGGCTCCACCTGTTATCAGAGATGGTGTCCAGGTGTCTAGGTTCTTGGCTTCATTGGGAGAAAGAATTGGATGAGCCGCAAATTAATTAAACAAGCAGAGAATTTATTGGGGGTGTAGAGAAGAGATGTGCACCCCCAGACATGGGAGCGGGCATTCTCAAGGGAGAGAAATGCAAAGGTCTGCTCTGGGGGGTCCCCTGTTTTATAGGAGTAGAGGACTCTAGGGTCTGCACTGATAAGCAAGGGCTTAGGGTGTGGGGATCAAGGGGTGTGGGGTGCCTAGGGGTGTGGGGTTTCCTGTCCGGTGGTGATAGGCTTTTAGCTGCTGTCTATTACCTCTGCATGGGGTGGGTGTGCTGACCTGCGATGATTAGCTTGTGGTCACTGTCCAGTAGGCATGAAGTCATCTCACACTAGGTGGGTGGGTGGTGGTGATGTCCCTCTAGTCCCTTCCCTCTTTGCTGACTGCCCTCTGATAACAGAGCCTTTGGATGTGTTTGCTTGTAAGCTGCCCCTTCTTAACTTACCTGTGTGACTCAGCAGGTTAATGCTAGCCATCAGGCCAATGCCTCAGTTTCTCTTACCAGGATTATTAGGTTTTCTGTTCTCTTCTTCTTTAAGACCCTATTCTATCTTGCCTCACACCCCTTTTATTAGTCAGTCAAAGGGGTGCTGATGCAAAGTACCAGAACTCTGCTCGCTTTTATAAAGGGTATTTATTTGGAGTAGAAGTTAACAGTAACAAGGCCTGAAAGAGTCCAACTCAAGACACCATAAAAAGTACTTTCTCACCCAAAGTCATTGACCATCTGTTGGAGCAAGATGGCAGATGGTATCTGTGAGTATTCAGCCTTCCTCTCCCTTCTAAGGCTCTGTGGTCTGAGCTTCTTCTGATCTCAGCTGTAGGCTGGAGGGCTCATCTCCCTCCCCAGAGCTCATTTCTTCCTATCAAGCTCATCTCTCTTCCTGGGGCCTCTGCTGTGTCTAAGGAGCTGTTTATTCCTCTGTGTTCCTCTCCTGTGTATCTACTTCTGTGTTCTCCTTCTCCATGCATTTGCTTCCATGTGAGAGTCTGTTTTATTCCAAAGGGGCTGGGACTCAATGCTGAGTCACACTCCACTGGCTCAGAGCCCTAATCTTCACATAATTTAATCAGACATCTCAACTGAATCTAATACAATCACAGGGCTCTCATACCAGAGGAACTGACTAGAAATATAGAAATCTATATTTCTTTTTGGAATTCATAAATAATATCAAACTGCTACACCCCCTCATCTAGAAACACTTTTTTTTCCTGCTTCTGAATACCCAGTCTTCTAGTATTTGTTTTCCATGTCTTACCACACTTTATTAGCCCTCTTTTCATGCTCATCCTCTTCCTATTTATGCCCTTAAATACTGAATCTTCATTAGGGCTTCATCTACACACCTCACCTAAGTAATCTTCTCTATACCCATGGCTTCAGCCACCTGATAAGTCTAGGATAATTGTAAATCAATGGCTTTGTGCTAATCTTCTCCCCTCAGAGCCAGATTGTTTCATGTTCTTTGCCCCAATTTTTGCAAAATAGTTTGTAGTCATCCTTTAAGTCTTAACTTAAATGCTTCTTTATCAGGAAGACTTTCAACGACCTCCTATTGTTTAAATTGCCTTGTTATTTATTACTCACTTATAATTCCACCTTTAAAAAAACATATCCAATAAAATGTAAGGGTTGCCAGAATGAAAACAGTTTATCTTGATTCATAAGGTATTTCTGAAGCATGGAAATATTCCTGACACGTAATAGATGTCAACAAATAGGAATATTTGTTGAATGAAAATCTGCAACTCATGTTTATTTTTTAGTTATGTGAGATGTGGATGCCCAGAATTTTCTTGACTAGGTTATGCGTCCCTATATTTGCAATAATATAGAAGACATGCCAAAATAGTTTGATATCTAGATAAAATGGAATATTCCAAAGAGTATATATGGTTTACTTGAATAATTTGTGGGGGAAGGAAATACAATTTTCTAAAGGATGTTTCTTCTAAATTCTGTCTTAAAGCTATTTGTAAGTAGAAAATTGAGTTTATATTACATTAGAAGACACTATAAGGTCTTTATTAAATTCACTGTGCAATCTTTAATCAAATAAGTAAATGCATTATTTTTTTTCAAAGGTCAAAGCACAAAGTTTCTTCAGCTGGAATGCCAAATCTGGAGAAAAACATGTATAATAATGGATGAACCTAAAGGCCAATTTTACTTTTCATCATTCTTATAGCACTTTAAGACCTTATGTCTGTATTATATATTTTTGTGTGTTTTCAGCATATATGTTCCTTAGAAATTACAGCTTTTCTTGTGGAAATGGCATTAACCTCAATAAATAACTGTGTAATTATTTTGGTACATTACTCCTTGCTAAAGAAAAATCTTTGGCCAAAATATTTTCTAATTCTCTAACTTAATCTAAAACAACATTGATGATAAATTTAAAACTTTTAATGGAAAATATTTAAAATATCTGTTTGAAATATAAAACTTTGATTTTTTTTTTTTTTGTCAAAGCTCTGTATTCCTATACTCCTAGTATATTTAGATGTGATTATCACTGCAAAACAATTAAGTAAAATATAAATCATAAGACCTGGGGGTTTAGAGGACAGTGTTTTTAAGAATTTCCTGGTGATGCCATGTAGACTGGATCATGAGTCTAAACTAAAAAAAGAACAAAAATTGCTATACTGTACACCAAAACAGATTAATGAACTATCATCCCAATCTGAGACCTTTAACACCATAATTATCACTCAACATAGTTCCTTTTATTAATGTTTACGTTATAAAAGCTATCACTAACTTGGGGCAAAGAGATTGAAGCATAAGAACAATAACTTAAAAAAAAGGTCCTAATCCTAGTTCAGTTGCTGGTGGCAAAACTTTGGACAAATATTTAATCTTTTTTTTCTTATTTTCTTCACCTTTAAAGAAGGAGTAATTGAACCTACCTTACCATTAATTTTTTTGTGAAGAATCAACAAAGAGTTGCATAATTTTGAAAATTTTTGTTAGCATATTTTTCTCTCACCAGATAGATGAAAATTCCAATAAAATCAGGTATTTGTTTTAAAGTAGAAAACAATTCCATAAATCTGTCTCATTTTCATTCTAATTTTCATTAGAAAATTTAAACCAATAAGCCCGAATCACGGACAAATATAGCAAGTATACACATATATATTAAATCTTTCTTGTAATTTTCTTAAACTTTACAGATGATGCATTCACAAAAGAAGTTGTTACAGATTGGAAAATAAATACTTTCCCTCATATTAATTGGAAAATATTTTATAACTGAAAAGGTACAATGGCTCAGTGCCAAAAAACTTTAAGTACATAATAGAATCCAATATCCTGAAATAAATACTTTTACAATAACTGTTCCTTTTCTATGGATTATGTTTTGAAAGCAAGGCTTATTGCAGAGAAAATGAAAGAAAAATTCTGATCTGTGCATGGAAAAATGTTTCTGACCCAATTTTAGATGATTCACTTTCCTATGCAGATGGAAAATGGTACGAAATCATCTATGTATTCTTTTATTCCAATCCCCTGTGGATCCAATAAATGCTTATTGAATAAATGCCTATCAAAAAGCTATTTTGAGTAAGATACTTTAGAAACAAAAAATTAAGACTCACTTAGGCATTTGTAAGAGAGTTATAAAATATGCATAGAAATGATCAATAAAAATCAAAGTGTGCTAAGTACCACAAAATGATATACTGGATTGTTATAGGAGCCCAAAGTATTCTGGATGAGGGTAGACTCCTGGGAAATATTTTTGGCCATTGGCCAGGACTTTGCTTTAGTGGGAAAATAATAAGGGAGGGGTGGTGGGATGGCAGAAAGACTGGGCATCATGTTGAGGGAAAAGTAAGGACAAATGGACAAATGCCAGAAAAGAGGCTTTTCTTGGGGGGGGGAGGGGAGTTGTATTTGTGCTAGAATTTTGACTTCTTTATTATTCTCTTCTAAGCAAATTCTTAAAATAGAATTTCTTATTATGTTAGGAATTACCTGGAAAGAGACTAGGATTTGGGGAAATCCTTCTTGATTTTCTTGAAATGAAATTGTATAGTCTGGTGATTGCCAAAGTGTGGTCCAGGGACCAAGAGCTTTATCATCACATTGAGACAGAAATTCCTGGGTTTCTCCCAAACCTATTGAGTCAGAAACACAGGGATGGATCCTAGCAATCTGTTTTGTATCAAGCCTCCAGGTGATTCCGTTGTACACTGCAATGGTGGTACTTTGGAGAATTACTGATAAAGACTAACAACCTAAGTCTATTTAAGGCCAACTGGCACTAACTGCAGTAGCCCATGAGGTAACTACACTAACTAAAGTCCAGGGATAGAAGAACTGATGGCAAATGAGAGAACACCATTTTGTAAATAAAACGTGTCCCTGGGATGACCTACATTCAAGTTTCTGACTGAAAGACATTTAATGTTAAAAAAAACTAAATTTTTATCAAATTAAGAATATATTAGAAAACAAAAAGCAGGGAGTGGATGTGGTTCAAGTAGTTGCGATCCCACCCAAATTCGGTTCCCAGTGCCTTCTGAAAAAAAACAAAACAAACAACATGTAAAACAAACGATAAAACCAACTCAGGGAAGCCGATGTGGCTCAGTGGTTGAGTGCTGGCTTCCCACATACAAGGTCCCAGGTTCAGTCCCTTGCCCCCAGTACATAAAACAAAACAAACAAAAAAAAAAAACCCCGCAGTTGGTTCAGGTAATTAACCCCAAATCAATAAAACAATATCAATATACCATTTACATAAAATATAGCAGGATAGGGAAGTCATATTAGTAGGAGTACAAAATGAATAAGTAACAACTGTTCTCTTACACTGGAAATTATTGAAATTAAAATAAATATAGTATTGAGTTTTAACTGTCAAATATGATAATACTATAATCCTTTCACAATGGTCTATCCGCAGTACTGGGAAAAATTTAGTATCAACATTCTGTGGATCAATTTGGCAGAACTTACCAAGAGTTTTAATATGTCTACTGACATAGTAATTCTGCATAAGGAATTTTTCTGAAGGAAATAGAAATGTAAATAATTATTTACATATCAAAGTGTTCATCACAGTATTAAGCAGACTAGGGAATATTTAGGAATGATAGTCACAATAATTTTTTTAGCAACCCATTATGTACTAAGTATCATTCTACGTACTTTACATATACTATATCATTGAACACACTTAATTTCCAAAACTTGAGAAAATAATTTATTTTATAGCCACATGTTGCTATAGCATGTGGATAAATAGAAGTATAAAATTTAAAAAGCAAGAAGCAAAACTGTACATAATTTATCAAGTTTGTTAAACATATGCATAGAAAAAGAACTAAAATTGAAATCAGAAAAATGATAAAGCTGATCATCTCTCATGGATGAATAAACAATTATATTCTTAAAATGATTATAATCATTATTATTATCATTATTTGTGTATTTCATAAGGGTTAACAGCAGTCCCTAAAGTCAGTCTATCTGGTTTAAATTTTGGCCCCATTGCTTTTTAACTGTGTGAAGTTGAGTAAGTTATTGAGCCTCTCAGAATCTTAGTTTCTCTGTCTATGAAATGGTCATAAAGTAGTACATACCATAAAAAAAGGATTAAATGATTAAATTTATAGGGCTTAAAAAGGTGCTTAGTGTTGTAAGTACTTAGTAAATGTTATATCCAATATTTATTTAAAATTTATGAAACATTATATCCAGTAAAATTTTATTCTTGCATAAAAATATAAAAAGTCTGTGAGTTAAGGTTCATAATCATTAAAATACTTACAATATAATTATAAAATATTTAGTAAAAAAGAAGCAATAGCATGGAGGTTAGACAGTATTTTATGTCCAGTGTATGAGTTACAACATAAGATGTATGAAAAAGCCAAACAGGTGTTCAAGTCAATAAGAACTGGAGTCAGAGGAATGGAATTTGCGTACCAAGAAGGTTAGTGACTGTTTCACGGTGGCAAGTTCAGGGGTATTTTGTGAGGGCTATCACTTGGGCTGCAAAGAAAGAGTAATTGTGATGGTTTGTGGCAAGATTGAGAGCAAGAACCTTAAAATACTGAGAATAGGACTATGTAAAATATAAAAATACAAGGGAATATTCGAACAGCAATGTGTAGAGTTGTGGCAATTTGTGATTGTGGACATATTTGCATTTGTCAGTTCTGCTTGATCAGTCTAGAAAGGTTGACCTTGGCAAGACTGTCCAGGAATTTGATGATCAAGGCTGAGAAATCTGGAGTGGAAGTAGAAAGATGGATTGGGCTTTAGGTAGACTAGCTTGGTGGTAATATGTGCGATGAACAGCAGGGAAGAGAGATTGGACTACACAGGTGCAGCTGTCCAGGAACTAAATAGGGAGCAACGGTGAGGGAAAAAGAGAGATGTGAGCCCTTGCAAAGAAAAAGCTGATTGAATCTATTAACTGAATATGAATCTAAAGGACAAACAGTAGTCAAAAGAATGCCTGGGAAAATGGTGGCGATTTTGAAAACCAGGAAGTTAGAAAAGATAGCTAATCGTATAGAGAATTGTATTAGTCAGCCAAAGGGGTGCTAATGTGAAATACCAAAAATGGGTTGATCTTTCTAAAGGGTATTTATTTGGGGTAGAAGTCTACAGATACCAGGCCATAAAGTGTTGTTTCTTCTCTCACCACAGTCCATTGCCACATGTTGGAGCAAGACAGCTGCCAACGTTTGCCAGGTTTCAGGCTTCTTGGGTTCCTCTCTTGCCAGGGCTGCATTTCTCTCCAGGCTTAGCTCTTCTGGTTCCTCCACAAGGTCAGCTGTATACTATCAGGCAAACGGTTCACTTTTCCTGGGGCCTTCTCTCCAACATCAAAACTGCTTCAACTCTGTTCTTTGCTTTGCCTTTTATATTCGATTCCCCACCCACCAAGGGGTGGGGCTCAGCGCCCTACTGACGTGGCCCAGTCAATGCCCTAATCATAACTTAATCATGCCCAGATTAACAGATCAGTTTACAAGCATGATCCAGTTATATTTTTTGGAATTCATAATTACATCAAACTGCCCAACTGCAACAAGAACGTTAGTCTGAAACAACAGTAGGACATGGAAATGAAAGCAAAGCAGCTAACAGAAACGCTGTTTTAAAGTTCTGAATGGAGAGGTTTCTGAGACATCAAATAAAGGCAGTATTTGAGATACCAGAGTAAGGAAAGAGAAAATCTTAAGACAGAAGATGAAATCAAAATGCTCAGGTTTAGAAAACAACATGTTAAAAAAAGAAATCAATAAAGATGTTGAGGTTGGAGGATGAGGACTTAGAGAGCTGGGAGAAAAACCACAGTAATATGGTAGTAAATCCTGAGGCAAGGGTGCGGGGGAGGAGGAATTTTTATTTTAAAGGAGGGGAGAAAGTGAGGAGAGAAAACAATGGGTGATGAAGACTTATCAAATACTGAAGAGAGCCCATCCTTTGCTAAATCTGAAAGTGCACTGGAGTTGGCCTTTGTGAAGTCATTATTATTGTAACATATAAAGCACTTAGAGAATGTAAAATATGGAATGTAAAAGAAGGAGTGTATAAAAATGCTTAAGCCCAAGAGATAGTTAGTTTAGTACATTTACTTGGCAAATGTAAATAAGTATATACCTACTCATATATACATGCATATATACAAACATACATGGAAGCAAGAGATAGTAGATTGAGAAAAATATATCTTATTTTTGGTTTAGAGACAGTCCATTAAAAAAATCACCTTTACTTTTGCAATATCTATCAGAATAGTAAGAGGAAATATGATGTACCCAGTATTCGGAATGTTGTATACATATGGGGAATCCAGAGTAGCTATATTTTGAAGTAGCTATATTGGGAGGGATCTTAGCATTAAAATCCATCAACAGACTAGTTTAATTATAAAATTTCTATGGCTTGCCCCAGTAATTCCATGTACTAGTTCATATGTTAAGTTTGCAAAACAAAGTTATAAATTTTACTGTGGTAGTAATTATTGTGTATCCTTGTTAATTAGTGTATTATTTTTAATTCTTTGAGTTTAGTTTTACAAATTTCCTCTTACAAACTTCAGTATGTTTCATATTTCCATATTGAACAATAAATAACAAAACAATAAACAATAAAAGATACAATAAAATTTACCTTGTGAAAGGCAAATATATTGTAGGTACATTCAATTTTGTTGACTTTTTCAGTTTTAATTCATATGATATCTACCCAATAATGGTGAGAAAAAAGCATTGATCTCACATAAAATATATACAGATGAGTTTATTCAGATGGGAATTTCTGATAGGGTGATAATAGCTCAATTTATCTTTGTGCTGCTAAAGTATATTTCTTGGTTATGTCCTCAAAATATAAAAAATATCAAGTGAAATGGGTCTATGGTAATGTTTTTCACAGTAGCTTAAAACACTGCATTAACATGCATAAAGCATGCATTTGTAATGTATGCTTTATATTTGAAGAAGATACATACTTTTGGTTTATAATTGGCCTAATATAAAATATTTGGCAGATATCCAGAGGTGCAGTAGTGTCATATATTGATTTTCTTATTGGGTACAATAAATGAATATTGGCAAACTAGGAACATAAAATCTGTCCTGGAAACACATTTAATTAAAGAATGCACCAACTTAATAGTTTTGGCCTTTCATGAGGTATTTTGCAAGCCAGCTATGTTATCAAATATATATTAGCTATATAAACGATTAAGATATTTGTGGTGTCATCAAGGCAATGCTGTCTTCCTAAAGACTGGTCATTCTAGGGCTGGCTGCTCGTGATCCTTGGACCCTTAGTTGGTTGCATGGCAAGGCACAAAGTGGCATCTCCTGACCTCTCCCTTCCTGATGTTTAGCTTTTGGCTATTCCCCCTGTGTCTTTCTCTCTCCCTCTATGAATTTTGTTCCACTAATAAAGGAGTCCAGTA
This sequence comes from Cabassous unicinctus, assembly GCA_029593785.1. Taxonomy (NCBI): domain Eukaryota; kingdom Metazoa; phylum Chordata; class Mammalia; order Cingulata; family Chlamyphoridae; genus Cabassous; species Cabassous unicinctus. The sequence continues at coordinate 28,137 of JAQZBX010005779.1, forward strand.
ATAGGATTAAGAGCCATTCAGATTGAGGTGAGCTGCACCTTAACTGAAATAACCTTATCAAAAAGTCCTACTTACAGTGGGTTCACACCCACAGGAATGAATTAAGTTTAAGAACATATTTTTCTGGTGTACATGGTGTTCCAAACTATCACAGGCAGGAGATCTTTTGGCTGTTTGAGTGCAAAGTGAAGACTGCTCTCTTCCCAACTAAAGAACTAGGGACATCAAACTCCAAAAGCATGTATGCAATTCCGAAAAACAGTACTGAGTAGCAACTTTGAATGTATGTCAAGCAAAACCACAACTGCCGGGACAATAGGGAACTTTAGCTGGTTTTGTGAAGATTCATTGGCAAGATAGTCATAGTATTAAGGTCTGTCTGTGCAAGGGGAAATAACAGAACCACAAGTTATAGAATTTGAATTGATTAAAAAACCCTTTGAAAAAACAAACAAACCAAAAAACCCTTTGTGTAAGGTATTTCACCTCTTTAAGTCTGTTTTCCCATATATCTAATATATACTTATAGGCTCTTGGTCATAGGGTTTTGTGGTAGACTCAATCACTTAAAACCAGTGCCAGCCATGTAGTCAACATTGAGTTAGCATTAGTTATTATCTATTACTATTTTATATTACCTATTATTTTAAATCTCAAACTTTCTTCTAATTTTAATCTAATATGCAATTAGCACAGATCTCTAAAATTTCAGCTCTATTTTACTAAAGTATTTGTTAATAAATGCTTTTGATATTAAAAAATAAATTTATCAGGATTGCTTAAAATATGTGAAAGTTTAAAAAGTGGAAAACCAATTGAAATTTTTAAAATACTAGGTATTTGACATGCAGCAAATTAATCTAGATCAGTCTTTAAGAGTTAATGATTTGATCTGAGCACTCAGCAGTCATAAAACCTCAATGGTGAATTAAAGACACATTGAAGTTCCATGACATCTCTGCCACTTAATGGAAACATGTGGAATAAATCTATAGATTAAATAAAGGATTTTACATCAGTTCTCTTTAAAATGATGTTTTGCCGCAAATTATGGTATTTTTGTTAGCAAGCTCACGTCTTGTCAGTGAGCATCATTGGACTAGAACAAACTTGGTGTGGGTTGAAGCATAAATAAAAAGTGCTTGTGCATTCTTTCTTTCTCACTGGCTCTTCTGCTTTGCCATGAGACTATGCCTGGGTTAGCCTACCAGTGGTTGAGAGATTTTGTAGAACAAAGGCTAATTGGTCAGCCAAGGCCAAACTAGACCAGTGAGCTCCCAGGTGACTCACTAGCTGAACATAGATGCATATGAAAATCAGTTGTATCAAATTCAGGTTAGCAGAACTCCTTAACTAATCTGTAGTGTTTTGGGAAATGAGAAATATTTGTTCTAAGCCTCTAAATTTTGGGGTGATTTGCTATTCATAGTTATTTTGACAATCAATAAATTACCATAGAATTTTCCAAGAACTAATACCTGAGCCACTCTCATCTATAGAAATAAAAAATGTAAGTAGAATTTAGCTAAGGCTTTTGAGACATGGCCAAGTAGGAAGATGTTGAATTGAGAGAGGAAGAAATTCAGGTAATGTTTCAAGGGGAAGGGTATGATCAATTGGGTCATTTGTTGAAGATAAAGCTAATAATAAGAGGATTTGGAGTTGACACTGGATTTACCATTGTAGTGATCCTTCATGACATTGACAAAAGAAGTTTCAGGGGAAAAGGGGAAAAGAAGGCAGACTGGAAAGATGGGCCCAAGAGACCCAGAGCAAATGAACTAGGAGTAATGAGTAGAGATAAAACTTACAAGAAAGGTTATACATTGTAAAGGCAGGAAATTTGTAACTGGAGAAAGAAAAAGAATTGATGGAGACTTTCTTCCTTTTTTTATTTTTTTAACTGGAGGAATGTATATGCTAATAGCTTTGTATGCTTATTCGTATACTAATTATCTCATCCACGCAAGGGACAGGAAAATGCTGGAGCAATTTTCTTGAACTGGTAAGAGGAGATAGAATCCAAGGCCCTGGAGGAGATAGATGCAGGCAGCAAATAGGTGGTATTCAAAGTCATGAAACTGGGAAACTTCATCTGGTTAGTGACTAACTGAACAATAGTTCTGAGGATGGGTTCCTGTGCAGTCTAATTTAATGGGGCACATTGAAATTCTCCTCTAATACGTAATTTTAGAATTGGTAATGAAGATTTAGGACATAGTGTGAATTAGGCATATTCATAGTGTGAATAGGCAAGGCATCCAATTGATGCTTTGCCTATTGGATCTCTGTAATAAGGTCGGTGCTTCCTGCATTTCTTGCCTCCCTTCAACTTCTACATCTACTTCATTTTTTGAGCCCTAACATCCAGAATTTCAAATCATGATCATTAACAAGCATGTTTTACCTCTCCCTATGTCTTGAAAGCCAAACATTATTTTCAATTAAATTCTAAATTTTTTCTATATTGGAAAGTTTGTAGATAGCACTTTTTATATCTTTTAATCGAATATTTGAAATATATGTCATTTAATCCTATCTTGAATTGTATTTTTTTTCTCATACTGGGTTTTTCAAGAAATTCTATTTCCTAACAATACACATGAGACATTGGAGAAGACTATAAATACTCTATTAAAATAATGATAAAAATAAAAATTTGAAATATAAAGTATGTATTTTTAAAAATTTTATAAGCCTTTCTAATACTTGCTGTAAAATGACATAGAGCAAAGCCTTGGCGATCATGGGCTTAAGATTTTATAAAGAAGGTACTTCTATTTCTCTCGTCAAATGAAATCTCAGAAATCCTAAAGTATATAAACTTTAGGAATATGTGGATCATGAGCTCCCCCACCCTTCTGCTTTCAGAACAAAAGTCAGTCCTTGACAAAAGAGAACATATAAGCACCTTTAAAGTGTCCAGAACCACCGGTTGTTATTTATTCCATTAACCTTTTATAAAAGCTTCCATAAGGATGTTTGCATCTGATTTTCAGTTGAAATCAAATGTATATGACGTTAAAAAATTACTCTGCTCAGTATACATTGTCATACTTATTCTTGAGCTTATAAACACTGTACTGCATCAAACAGAAGTGAGTTTTCTAAAATCTCCCTTGTATGTATGTTTAAGCATCTTCTGAGTATCGGCTGTGGAAGAAGTAGTTTATTTTCATATGAAATATGAGAGTTTCAGTATTCAATGTAGTAGGAAGCCAGGCTGCACCTAACTACTGGTATAAATCAAATATAACATGTTTACAATGATAAACTAGAAGAATCAAAGAATTGCTATTCACTTAAACCCAAAGAGGATCTAGCTGAACATGTTTGTTTCTGACCTAAAAAAATGTTCCAGAGCAGAATAGATATTTGTATTGGCTCTCCTTGATTTTCTACCACTAACTACTGCTCTACCACTTCTCCCACTATTTTTGGAAAAAGCTATAAAGTACGGGACAAATATTGCTAATGAGAAAGTTACAAAACTATATTACAGAAATACTTATGGTATAAATTATATGAGCATTCATATAATTTATTTTCATTTTCTATAAAAAATGATTTTGCTACTATCTTCCCCATGTCAAGTAGTCAAAATATTATTTTGTGCAGTAGCAACAAAATAGTTAATCTTTTAATATAATAACATTAAAATTAGCTAAACCTTTCTATTTGACTATCAGAATTTAAGGAACAGATTATATCGGCTATAATACAACATCATTTTCAGTAGAATGGAAGATCACTGAAGGCAAGGGCCCTTGTGGTTTTTAGCAGTATTTGACAGAGTCAGCATCATATTATGGTAAAGAACTTTTTCAAAGGAATCACACAGTCTTGTATTCTAATGCTTCTTCTGCCAAGCTGAAGGACTTTGAGTAAATTTGGTTGTTCTCTGCTTCAATTTCCTCATTTGTAAGTTGTGACTATCTATACCCTTTATCTTTTAAAAAAAGTCTATCATGGAGTTGCTGTGAAGGTTAAATTATGATGCATATAAATTGTGAGACTATTAGTTATCTAGTGTGCATTCAACAAATGTTAGTTATTATTCACAAACAATAATTGACAGACTCTCATAAATGTAGCAATTTGGTTTGAATGCCAACATATATATGTGAGGCACTTGATCTATATTTTCTATAATGATTTATTTTAATTATTAAATATGAATGTATACATTAATACTAAGCAAATACTGTAGCAAACTATTGTGCAAAATAAGCTTATCTTTTAATTCTTAAAATACAAGTCTTCCAGTTCAAGACTCTGGGTCCCAGGATTCTGCTCTTATATTTGTCATTTCAACCACATTTTGTAATGCACATAATACAGTACTGGCACGGACTTCTTTCTAGAATGAATGCAAAAGTTTGATCACACTTCTGACACTTGACTGTAGAAGTTGTCTGCTAGTCACCTTTCCACCTTGCCAGCAAATCCAATCAGCTTAAGAGCATTTTAATGTACCTATGTAAGTCCTCAGAATTTAAGATTAGGAGAGAAAAGCAGGTCTTGTGACCTTCATAAGTGGTATTCAATGGTTATTCTGGAAATGATAGAATTAGTTTCATTTAAGCTGCAATTTGATTGAAATGTTTTCCAGCTTAGACTCAGATACTGTACTAGCGCCTGGGATGTGAGGAAGGTTATATTCAGTGCATTCCTAATGCAAAAAATGCAGTCAAGTCAAACAAAATCACTTTATCGTAAGTAATCAAGAAGAGGTTGCCCTAGATGTTTTAGTTTCCAATTTTTAATTTAAAAAGAAAGCTTAAGTGTAGATAAGTATAGAGTACACACGACTCAGCTTTTTTACATAGACCAAAAGAAATGCAATATTTTAGTTCTCTCTGACCTTGGGTCAAATGCTTTAAAAGTTTGTCAAGAATCTGATTCTGAGTGGTTTGGGGTGAATGAAAATGAAAGACATAGAATATCTGCTTTGAGCATGACCAGATGGTATTTTTTTTACTAGTTGGCAGGGTACTAAAAAGCACATTTTCCAAAAGGAAAGCATACATTATAGACTGGCACAACTAAATGTGTAAAAGCATACCCAAAATAGAAAAAAAAATAGTCTTTAGCTTTGAAGTGAAGTTATGATAAAGCTCATGTAGTATATGGTTATCTGTAGGGAAAGTTAGTAATGAGGACTAAAAACTGTAAAATCAGAGGTCCTGGAGGAATTAGAAATGAGATGATAATATTTCATATCTGACATTATCTCCTCCAAAACCTGAACTGTGCTCCTTACATGCTAGTTCCAGGGTATAACAATTTAATACTACCTGCTTTCTTGCCCTATTGAGACCCTGACCAATATCATTAACCCACACTCTAGATTTTCCAATTAAATTATTGAAATCAACTAAATTCCAATGGTCACAGTGGCTGACATTTTGAAGACTGATGAATTATTGGTTAATTGGTTCATTTCATTTCTTTATGCACACCAATAGTGTAACAATTATGTTACTTGAAAACCATTAAAAATCACTTGCCAAAATCCATAAAACACAGATAATTAAATGCTTACTAATAATTATTCTAGAGTTAGTTTTGTTTGTCTTATTTTGGCATAGCTGCATCAATTATACACAATAACTCGTAGTCCTTTTACTATCGCTATTATGAATCTGATGTGTTCTTTCAAACACATCAGCAATCTTTAAACATTTCTAGTAGTGGAATACCTAAATATTTTCATCTGGGAATGACTGAAACATCATTTCAAGGCCACACTGTGAGTTAATATTAGAACACTCACTTTTTGTAAAGACTACTGCAAACATTTTATAACATTAAATAAGTGCAGCGTGTTCCTCAAAGTAAATTGTGTGGATGAAAGCAGAACAGATTGCATTTGAGCAGCTGCATATACATTATTTAAAAACTCATTGCTTGAAAGGAGTTACTCAACCAATTATTGAGTTGATTTCTCTTTTGCTCTAGATTTTTAAGTAACCAGTATGATCAAAGAGAAATGTTCCCCCCCCCCTTTTTTTTTATTTTTCTTTTTGTTGTTGTAAGAAACCCAAAATGTTTCTTCCTTATTTGAGTTTTCAGGAGCATGATTGGAAGATTACTGTCATATAGATTAAAATCTCAAGATAGACCAGCATTTAACATTAGGTAGAAAGAACTGAGAGCATTTGAATATTCAGTGCTTTGAGAGTAAAGGGATTTTTAAAAATACATCTGTTGCATATATTTATTTTTCTATACTGTGTTCATTTACTCTGGGTTGAACATATCTCATTTAACATAGTGCAGTAGAGTAATAACAGTAATAAATTAGCTAAGATTATTGTCTGCATGCTCTGTGCTATAAACTGTCCTATGTATTACACATGGATTTACCCATTTGATTCTCACAAGAAAATTATGAGGCAGAGGGAAGTTCGCTATCATGGCCAATTCACATGGCTAGTGAGTGATGGTATAGTTGGATTTGCAACCCAGCCAATCTCGCTGCAGAGTCTAACTCTTACCACTATATGATACTGCTTTTCCAAGAAAATTAGAAGAATGTGGTTGTCTACATTGATTTCAATTTAATTAGTTGCATCTTTTATAGATTGTATTGGTTGATTTTACAAACATGTTACATACTTGAAACATCAAGATAATGCTGAATTTCATTTAAATAACCATTGAACCCACCCAGGATACTACTCGGGTTAATATCAGGTTATTTCAGTAGAGATATTCTTCCCAATCATATGTACAACACTTGTATACATACATGTCATTTTAATTTTGGTTCACACTTATAGGTTGGTATTATATATACCGCTCTAAAATTATTTTTTTTGTAATAAATCATGGACATCTTTCCTTTTTATATATTATATATACATGATATATGTTGACAGTAAATTCTGTGAGACCCTTTATGCTCCACCCGATAGACTTCACTACTCATTCTCTTATACATGTGGCTCTCTCCTTTTTCAGGCTGTCTGAAGCTCTTAGTCCAGACAATACCAAGTGCAGACAGAGATAGTAAACTGCCAGTCTCTCTATTCCAGGTCTGTTTTTAACTTTTTACATTATAAAATGTTTTTCAAATAATATAATTTTGAATTTTCACATTGGATATTCATTTTTTGGACTCTAAGGTATAAGGCTGCTTTTCCTTGGTTTTGTTTTATAAACCAGACTAATATTAAATCTTATTATGTTTGCTGACTTTCATGAGGCACTTTTAATTACTTTTGTTTTTCCATGAATTATTATATCATACTCCTTAGGGAACTCTTACATGTTAGGGACATGTCTAGAATTGGTTTTTCAAGAAAATGATATTCTTGCCTCTCAGACATTGCTCATAATAGCTACAGTGTCAATATTGTCCCCTTGATATTAAACTGTATTAATATTTACAGGGGAAAAAAAAGCACGAAATGTATGTTATAACAGTTAATAACTCTCCAGGACTTGCAGGTTTTCAAAGGTCAAGTTGAAAATAAGCCTGAATACTTCTGGAAAAAAGATTTGCTTCTCACACATGTTGACACCCACTTGAGCTTTGTTCACGCTATGTTAACATTATGAATAATATCTATACCAAAATTAAATTTGAAGGTGACTTACAGAATTCACTGATGTGTCAGAAGGTCCCTGGATAGGGAGAGGGATGGACTGATGAGAGATTGTAGAAGCATGTGTATAAGTTTGGATGCTAAGGATGTTTCACACATAATCTTACGTGGTGGGGATTTATGAGTAATTGTAGGCAGTTGTTTTTTTGTTTTTGTTTTTGGTAGTATTTGTGCTTTCAAGCTGCTTTTCACAGCTAGGGAATTCCTTTTTAGTTGGTATGTGTTGCTTTTTAAAAAATTGAAAACAATAACTGATTTCTTAAGTTATACGAAAAACCTGTTAGCTGTTTGTCATTACAGAATTTCTAAAATAACTGTAACTTTTATATTAAAAAAAAAACAAACACTGCTGAAATCCTTAAACAAGATTTTAAAGCATGTTTCATGAATCTACTACTTTGGTCCATCTTTCTGTCTTGAGTTCCTGAAAACTCATTTAAGCGTTCTGTTAAGAATTATAGATCATAACTTTGGAGATGAAAGTTTGGGCAGGGTCACCATGTCGTTTAGTTTTGTCCATATACTTGTCTAACTCTGGTTCTAGAACAATATGGGGAAATACTGGGACTGGCTGAACTTTTGTGAAAGATGTTTATAAGAGCTGCCCTCTAAACTTGGCTTATTTTTAATGTCAGGCTCGATTCAGATGGGACATATTAATGCTCAATTTAATTTCACCTAGGGTTAAATAGAACAGTTGTGATTTTTTTCCTATAAAATATTGTAAAATGGGTCAGACTTTGTGTCGTCCATTGCTAAAATGGGAATAAGTAATTGAATTCTTCATTTAAGGAACACCACCACACTGGAATGTCACTATGGGGGTAGATGCAGAAGATTTATTTATGCTTTTAAACTACGTCACAAAAGAAAGTAGACATCCCTTTTCTTATTTATCTTGTAATTATGATTACTTGTGCCAAGTAATAAATTCTTAGTATTAGTCCCTTAGCTATATAAGCCCCTTCCAGCTGTCAAAATCCTGTATTCCAAACAAGAGCTCTCTCTTCCTTAACTATGTCATTTTGCCACCTTAGTGTCTCATGTTATTAAGCATTGTGATTGGAAGGACAGGTGCAGCAATGCAGATTCCTAAACTCTTGGCTTGTTACACAGGTCCACATTATCAGAAGAAATGGCAGGCAACTACAAAGCCCAGGGAACACACAGGCACTGTGTCGCTGGCTGATTTGCCAGTTAATTCCTTCCCTGTACTTTCTCAGTCTTCTCATACTGCTTCCAAACTCACAGGACATTAGAAAGATTGTGTGTTGCTTTGTTCACCAATATTATTTGCAGATCACTTTTCTCAATGTACTGCCCTTAATACATATGACCAACTGCATGAAAATGCAGGGCTCTTTGTTTAAAAATATTGAGAATTTCAAGACAACAGCAGAGAATTAAGCCAAGTGCAGGAACTCGCTAAGCATGGGGCTCTGTGTAACTGCACAGGTTGCATGCCCAGGAAGCTGGCCTTATTTAATCAAGGGGGACACACCAAGATTAATCTGGCTTGTTAGCAGAATAGTTCCTTTTTGACCTGAATCCTTTGCTCCTTTTACTCATTCAAACCCCACTTTTAATTGTGCCTTATTTCATTCAATATTCTGTAGCCTTCTTCACCTCTTTTTTAATGGATCTTAGTGACCAAACCATGTTCTCATAAACCCACTAATTTAAGATTTTCTATAGTGTCTGCATAATGTATAATATTGGAAATCATTCATCATTTTATCATACCTTTACCATTCTCTAATCTTATGCCCTGTAAATAAAATTGTAGTTCCATCCTCAACTACAAAATATTTTATTCTGATATATATGATCCAGTATGATCCCCTCATTACTCTACCTACTTGAGTCCCTCTCTAAATTTCTGATTTCCTTGTATTATTTTGCCAGTTTTGCTTTCTTTCATGTTGTTATTTCTTGATTAGCATTCTCCATTCAGACCCTGCATAAAAACATACATAAGTAAAACTATTAAATCAACTCATGGTCTAATTATGTCGGTTTTTTGTTTGTTCATCATTTGCCCTTGCACGTTTGTTCTCTGAAACTTTAGTGCAGAACATTACATAAATTGAGTTGATCAATAACATGAGTACCTACCTGTGCCTAAATTTGAAAGCATTCTGTAATTGGACTCCAGTTCTCCTTCATAACTTGCAACCTTGTCTAAATATTGTGAATTTCTTGCTTTCTTTCTCTACTTGTGTAAAGTGCCTCCTCTGTTTTTTGCTGTTTTTCCTACCGAGACTTCCTTACACTTTAAGACCTATTGCTCCTACACACTCTTCAATAATTCTTTGTTTATATTTGCTCTAAATGATATTGGAAATGTATTTCATATATATATATATATATATATATATATATAAAATACACACACACATAGTAGTGAATGTTTAGCACACTTGTTAATAGTCCTATTACCTGATTCCCTCAATAATATCATCAGTAAAGTTTGGTACAGTTTGAACATATCAAGTGATGGAAAATCAGTGATAGTGGGCAGCCTTTTTCATTTAAGAATTTATCTCCTAAGGGTCAGTTGAAGATCCCTATGGCTCTTGTAACAATCTGGGAAGTTTTTTCAAAATATACTGTTAATTATGTCTCTGAGAAATATTTTGAAAATACTCCTCCTTCAGTTGCACTGCCTCCACCCTGGGCAGGTCTTGAGCACACCTGGCCAGAGACACCATTGCTGAGCTCTGTAGGAATCCTGCCCCCATCTCTCACCATTCCATTTCATCTGAACACAAATTTCAGACTGATAACGTTAAAGTACTGAAATCCTAATGTGCCTTCGATAACATAATTGCCTCCTGTGTCTGAATTTGAAAGAATTTTTAAATTGGACTCCAACTTGTCCTTCATAACATGCACCTTTGCCTAAGCATTGTGGATTTCTTTCTCTACTTGTGTAAGGTACCTGCTCTGTTTCTTCTTGTGCTGCCTACCCAGACTTTCTTACTGTTTCAAACCTATTCTCCCTATACTGTCTTCATTAATTGTTTGAATTCATATTTTCTCCCAATCGTCTTTGAACTTCTATGGTCTTTATCACAGTTAATAAGATTTCACATTTTTCTCTGGATACTGATGGAAAGTTACATTGTTTAAAGACACTTGCAAATATATTACACCATATAAAATATAATTAAATATATAAATACTTAGAATATTTTTCCTTTCTTGATATTGTCTTTGCCTTACAGATCAGAAATATGCACTGCTTATAAAAGCCAACTTCCTGACCTTTTATACTCAAAATGTTAGCACAATAAGTGAACATAAAAGTTAATAAGCTATGAAATGATTGTTAAAAGGACTCTATTAAAACTTTGGTCTATTAAAACCTTGGTGGGTCACAACTTTCTACGGGCAGAAAAGAAAACCTATCTGAGTGATTGCAATGTAATTTGTACTTGCCATAATGAAAAGGAAGCAGACAAATTACTTTATTGCAACAGATTTCAAATTCAGCAAAATACATTTGAAACAATAATAAAATATAAATAACATGAAATAAGGAATTATAGCTTGTGGTTTTAAAGATTTAAATAAACATATCTGCTCTCATTAGGAATTATTGGCTCTTTGTAGAAAATGCCATAATAGTCCCTGTTAAAGTTAAAAGAGAAATCTAATTCTATGAAATTTCCATAGATATACATTTCTGGAACTAAACTGTTTCTTGATAACTTATAATCTAAATAATTATTTTACAGACCTTTCTCTCACCTTTGGTCAAGATTCTTGTGAGTTTATGGAATGATTTATAATCATTTCAGTTCAAATGTCATGAGACCCTGGAAACAGAAGGTCCTAGGGATTAATATATAACAGATGAATGGCTTGAACAGGTGGTACTTAATGTTGTTACACATATTGGTCACTTGGGAGTATTCACAGTTACTGAAGTGAATACCAATTAGAATGGTGTTTACCTGACTGAAGAAACGAACTCAAAGGACACTACTTAGAAAAATTCAGTTCAGATTTCAGTCAGTCAGAACAAAAATAAGTCCAGCAGTAAGTTAAAGTTTGTAGATAAAAATGAACATAGTCACCGCTTGAGATGAGATGGTCAAAGTTAGCACAGGATAGAGGACAAACGCTCTTGAGGGACAAAACAAAGTTTTGACCCTGAGGTTTACCACGATGTTCAGCAGGTGAGTAATGAATTTTCTCTTATCCTCAATTACTCTTATTTGTAAACATTAGACATTCTGTATTAGATATTCTATAAGCTTTCTTCAGACTCAGGCTTTAATGAGGTTGACTTAGAGCAGTTTCTCTTTTCTTTCAGCACTGTGTACATTCTGCTAGCCTTTTAGTAAATCTTCACCATGAATGGCGATATGCCATCAAATACTGCACAAAGTTAAAGTCCTTGGAGGTGATAGAGAACGGTGATTTATCACACAGGTTCTGAAAATAGGTGGCCTGGATTCAAATCCTTCATTCTCTTCTTTATAACCATGTGGGTTAGAAGTATCTTGGGGCAAAATATTTTGCGAACCTCATTTTCCTCATATGGATTGTGCTGAAGAAAAAAGGAGTTGAATATATATACATGAGACACTTAGTCGTTGGCACTTCTGAAGTACTCAAGAAATGTTTGCTGCTGTTGTTATTTTAGGAATACAGTAAAGATGAACTTCTTTGAGACAGTCTGTTGTTTGAAAGATGATTAATAAAGCCAGGCTTCTGAAAGAGGGGAAGGCTTTAGATAGTTCATGAGAGAAGTGATTGGATGTAGGCTTCAAATTCAGAAATCGATTCTCAGTTATTCACTAGTTATGAAGATGTGTATCTTAGGAGAAGTCTAAGCATCTCTGCTGATGTTATAACATAGGAAATATACTTGAGATTTACCTAAGTAATTATTGATAGGTCTGTAAATGGTCAGAATATGTGAAAATGTAAGTGTCATAGATATGTGTATCTTTCCCGAAAACTTAGGGTTGACATTTCACTTCTTAGAGATAAAAATGAAAACAGGGAAACTGCATGTTAAGTATTCCTTTCTTTTTGGGGATAATGCAAAGAATTGAACTAGCAATGAATGAGGAATGTGAATGTATTTGTGCATTTTACAGTATCCCTTTGAGAAGCTAGATACCTTTGAATTCCTTTTATACTCTTGCATAGAAGGGACAGCAGCAACATTGGTCTCCTAGGCTAATACTGGTCACCTCCTTAAAATACACACAAGCTTCAAGATAGATGACTTGAACCTGTGCTGTGTCACCATAGTTGAAAAAGCCAACATCCTAACCTTGAAGTATTATGAGTGGTAAATGTGTTTAGCTGGAGATATCATGGGACATCATCTCGTGTGATAAATTAACTGCCACCATTTTTTGTGTGTGAAATTGGAGTAGTAGAAATAAGATGAATTCTTGGTCATTTTGATTCAGAATGCTAAACTGAAAGTGGTCTTTTCTTTGAATAATTTCCACTTTAGATTCCTCCAATAAAAGTTAAGACTATAGTTGAATTCCTTTACTCAAAGATAACTTATTTTCAAGATAGTACCGAAATAGACACGCAGAAAAATTATTTTAAGTTAGAATCTCTACAAGCCCAGAGGTTAATCAAGAGACGTTAAATATTACAAAATAAAAAAATAAAATAGCCTTTTATTTAAAGATGAGGTAATTTTTACATTTTCAAAATTTTAGTTATTTTACCAATACTTGGTTAATGATAAAGTTTTTTTAATTCTTTCTAGCCATAAGAGGTAAATGTTAAGCAACAAGAAACTCTTCAATTGGGAATATTTTTTTTAACTTAAACTTCTTAGAAAATATTTCCTCTGTGTATATTTATGCTTTCTCAATCACTTACATTATTTTTTAAGTTTTCATTTGTTCAAGTAAAAAATAATGTCACTATTCAGTATAATCGAACAAGAAATATATATCTCAATGTAAGAAAAATAAATGATCATCAGAACATTCTTCCTTTAGGTCATGAATATATGTTAAAAACTAAAGGGTATATATTCATTAGGGCCACAGAGTAGGTATACAGCAGAAAGACCTCAAAAATCAACTTTTAAAATATTTTAGAATTTTTATTTATAGTAAAGGCAACCATCTTTTAAACATGTATAAATTTTTAATATTTAAACATCATAGAATTAACATATACCATAAAAGTTTAAAAACTGTTTAATTGTAGAGAGTTGAAGGCTTTTGCAAAAAGTTTTGGTCATCCAGAATTTTCAATTATTCTCCATAACAAAAATAAAAGAGAATTTTTGTTTTCTGTTGTGCCTAAGAAATATGGATTCAGTGGATGTTTACAAATAATACCATGAACATTGTTAATTAGTATTATTTATAATCTCTAGTGTTATTCTTTTACTTATATATTACTTATATTTTTGGGTGAACTACATTAATTTATTTTGGGAAGAGCTAAGAATATGATGATGTTTCTTAAAAGTATTCAGGCATTTAAGAATTATCCAAAACAACACATTCTTAAAAGCAACATATTTCTGAAAATAACTTGATTTTGGGTAAAAATGATACAATATCAATTTTGAAAACAAAAATGTATCAATAATAAAAAAAAAAGAAAGTAGAAAATTAACCTGAATTTATTTGCCTGGTGATTACAACAATGAAGATATTTATGAAATTCTTGGTAGACATTTTTCTATACATTCACACACATTTTACATAGATGGGCTCATATGTTGATGACATTTGTAACCTTTTCTACTCTATAAATCATTCATACAAATTCATGTCATAAAATAGGGAATTTCATCATCACTTTAACAGATGTTCAGTAATCTAGTTTGTCAGACATCGATTGATGGGTATTTTGTTTAATTCCAATTTATCATTATTAAATAAATTGTATAGCATTCCTTAGACACATTTTGACACTGCATATTATCCCCAGGATGGAAATTTCTATAAATAGGATTGCTATTATAGAATGGGTTAAAAAGAATCCATGTATTTAAAACGTGATTCAATGTCACAAAACCACCCCTTAGACATTTATTAGAAATAATAATCCCCACATAAATTGCATGAAAATACCATCCCATCAAAATATTGAGTCTGCTCAATATTTTTAATCTTAAACATTGAAAGAGGTAAAATTAATAATTATATGTTATTTGCATTTATTTCATTATATATGAGGCTGAGAGCAATTTTTATATTTTATTCATCATTTATAACCCTTAAAATATAAGTTGTCTGTGGTGGTTTGAAACTGTATGTACCCCAGAAAAACATGTTCTTAAATTTAATCCATTCCTGTGGGTGTAAACCCATTGTAAGTAGGACATTTTGATGAGGTTACTTCATTTAGGAAGGTGTATCCCACCTCAATCAGGATGTCTTAGGACATTTTTAGGGCATTAGAATTGTTCAGCATGACCTTTCAATAATGATATAGGCCAAATTTCATCAACACTTATAAAAGTGTACAATCCAAATTGTAAACCATAATGTAAACCATTGGCCATGGTTAGTAGCAATGCTTCAATATTTGTACATCAATTGTAACAAATGTACCATCCACATGTAAAATGTTATTAATAGGGGAGAGGGGAACATGGGGAAGTTGTTAGGTATATATGAATAAATGAAAAAATACAATTAAAAAAATAAATTTTGGCATTATGACTTTGATCACTATAAGAGCTGTTGTCTTGTATGTACAGTGGCATTTTCTTCCATTTATTCCCCCAGTGTCTTATATTTTCTCAATTTATCTTAAAAGTTTTAGAATACCGAAAAGTCACCTAGAGAATATAGGGGGCATATTGGAATCCTGTATATTTTTTTAGGTAACATTTATGTAATCCTAAGCTTCTTTAAAAATAAAATTAATTTTAAAAAAAGACAATGTAATTAAGAAAGAGAGAAAGCCACAGGAATCGAGAAACTAAAATGGAACCTGGAAAAGTAAAACGATACCAGGGATGCTACCATGTGCCTTGTCATGTGACAGAAGAACCACGGATCTTCTGGCAGGCAGTCCAAAAAACGTCACAGTCTTCAGAGAGAAAGCATCACCTTGATGATGCCTTGATTTGGAATTTTCCTGGCATCAAAACCAGAAGCAAATTCCTTTTGTTTAAATTGAATCATTTTCTGGTATTTGCTTGAACAGAATAGGAAGCTAAAACTTTGCCTATCTATGTATTCTCTTATTTCTGTTGAGGTATCTATATCACATACATATATAATCAAACTGAATGTTAGGGCTCTTATATGAATTGTACAAATCATTTCTGGTTTGCCAGTTGAAACTTTTCCTTTTCTTTATTGTTTAGATATGGAAAAGTTTTTTTTTCCAAAATTAAGGGAATTTATTTTCTATTTTTTTATATATATATGGAGTCTATTGGCTGTTTAGAACAATTAATTTTTTTTCTCTTCATTAAATATATTTTGAGGGACATAATTTATAAGGTCTTATGTAACACAACATTATCAAACAATATACTCAAAATTTCTTCAAGTTCTTTGTTGTTTTAAATATGTGCTTTCTGAAATACTGAATTATTAAAATTTTCAGAAGGGTGCAAAGCATAATATAATCAATAACAATGAAGTTGGCACCTGCTACTATTTTACCATATTCCTTCAGATCACTGATTATGAATAAATAAATCTTTGCATCCCTTTATTTTTGTTTCTTCTCAATTCCAATTACCCTTTTCCTTTAGAAATGATAACTTATTTTGAGGTGTGTCCTCATTATATTCCTGGATTTAATTTTACTACACAATTATGTGGACATGAAAGATACAATGTATCATCTAAGTGTTTCTTTAAATTATATCATACTGTGTGCATCATTTGCATTTTTCTCTTTTTCATTCAACAGTGTGTTTCCAAGCTGAATCCATAATGTTACATATAGAATAGGGTATTTTACTTTAACTGCTAAATCACTATTAAAGGACCATGCTCAAATTTATCAATCTATTCTGCTAATAATGGGCAATTATGATATTTCTAATTATTCACTATTATTAAAATACCAGCTTCTTTGTACTTGTCTCCTTGTGCAAATCTACAAGTTTACTTGTACTTAGTAGTAGAATAATTGGCTTATATGCTAGAACATATAATCTCTATTACACTATATTTCAAATTGTTCTCCAATGTGTTTGCATGAATTTGATTTGAGTATTTTCAAAATTAATTTTAAGAATCCTTCTTTGATAAAGAGAATACCAAAGTAAGCTTGTATTAAAAAAATAAAGGAAAAAAGCAGTTTGTATATATATCCAAATACTTGGATATTTTATAAAATTTGTATTAATTACAATTTTTTTGCATCATAGTTAAAGAATCAGAATGGATAATACAATTTATTTAATATTTGTTACACCATGCTTTGCATTTTTAGTACAGGGTCATTTGTGGAATCCATGTGTGTGGAAGTAATATGTATTCTTTGTATGTTCTTTTAGGGCTCTCCATATTTCCAATAATCTCACTGTGTGATTATATTGCTTAAATGTCCTGAAACTTTACTATAAATCTGTTTTATTTATCAATTCTTATAATTCTGACAAAATTTGCTTTATGTATTTTGAAACTGTGTTTAGACATGTCCAGGGTTATTATACTATACTGGTGAGTTTTTCCTTTTATCATTAAGAAATTACTTTTTTTTAAACTCAAATAAAGGGAAGCGGGTGTGGCTCAATGGATAGAGCTCCCGCTTACCATATGGGAGGCCCCGGGTTCGCTTCCCGGGGCCTCCTTGTGAGAGCAGGCTGGCCTGCGCAGTGCGGTGGGCTGATGCAGCGGGACCTCACAGCAAGGGGGAGATGGGCAGACATGGAAGAAACACACAGCGAATGGACACAATAAAACGCAGGCAGCAAGGGCGGCATAAATAAATAAATAAATCTTTAAAAAAACAACAAACAAAAAAAAACTCGAATAAAGCTTTTTACTTTTGTCTATTTAATCCAGTATTAAATCATTATGCAATATTTCACTGGATATGAAAGATGATTTTATATCAATGCTTAACATCTAGGTGTCATTATATCTTAAAATCTCTATCTTTTAACAGGTGAGTTTAATCCATTACAATAAATGTGGTTAATGATACATTTGGACTTATTTCTACATTGTTATTTTTATTATTATATTTTCACTACTGTCTTCCTGTTTTGTTGTTTGAGAGGTTTTTTTTTAAATTTTTTGTCTTTGTCTTCCACCCATTTCCCTTTCCATTGCTGCTCATTTATTGCTTATCCTTAAAATGTTTAATGCTTACGCTTGATTAACAAAGTACCACTTTAATCAATAAACTCTGTCCACCTAAAAAAATTGAAGGCCATAGAAGAGTTTAATATTCACCTCTTCTACAATTTTTTGTCATTGAGATTTATGAATCTAGTTCTACTTTGTTTTTAATTCTAAACTAAAAAAATCATCCTTAATATTGTTGTTATTTGGTCATTGATTATATAGTTTAACAACATGTATCTCCATGGTTCAGTGTCTCTTGGATCCTACTCTTTCTTCTAAAAATAATTTTCTCCTTACTGAAGCATATGTTTTAGTAGTCTTCAGTGAGCATGGAATATAAACTGTCAGTCATTTGCCTGAAACTATTTTTCATTGCCTTAATTTCACTCTCTCTTTAATAATAATTAAAGTAGAATCATAGATGGATGGACATTTTCTTTAAGCAATGTGTCAATATATCCCATAGTTTTTAGATTGTTCAGTATTTTTTTATTTTAAGACGTAAAAGGAAAATTACATAAAAGTGAACAATGAATAGATTGACAGAAAAGACATTATTGACAGAAATAAAAACCAGGAAAAACTAGGACTTCTAACTCTCCATAAAGGACCAATCTTGTCTTTCCTAGGGTACTTATGAGGCATTGCAAGCATTAAATAGCAGGGTGGTAGACACCCAAATGGGCCCAGCATTTTCCCACTATTTTCCTGCACCAGGGCCACCCTGTGAAACATTTGCAGATGCTGCTATTTTTGCTAGATAACAAATTCATTTCTGCTGACTGCTGCTCATGACACTGGACACTATGCCTTCTCAATTCTGGCAGCTCCCTCATTTTCTGTGTAAATATATCCCAGTGGAAATGGCCATCAATGTACTAGAGTCTTCAAAAAAGTACAAAGAATGGCTCATTCAATTTTTGTTGTACTTTACACCAGGCTGGTATCCAAGTAGTACCATCAGGGCTCCAGTTACTTATAAAATTTTCAGTGAAATTGTTTATTAAGATTACACCATGGATTCAGATGTAAAGTCCCTTAATTCATGTTTTTAAGGATGCATTTTTTTCCAAAAGAATTCTCAGTCCCATGTTCAAAGGCAGATTACCAGACATGCCAGGTGTATTAGTCAGCCAAAGGGATGCTGATGCAAAATACCAGAAATTGGTTGGTCTTTATAAAGGGTATTTATTTAGGGTAGAAGTCCACAGTTACCAGGCCATAAAGCATTAAGTTTCTTCCCTTACCAAAATCCATTGCCACATGTTGCCGACGTTTGCCAGGGTTCAGGCTTCTTGGGTTCCTCTCTCCCAGGACTGCGTTTCTCTCCAGGCTTAGCTCCTCTGTTTCCTCCACAATGTCAGCTGTAGACTATGAGGTTCTCTAGGCTCTGCCTCTCTCCACAAGGCCAGCTGTAGACTGTCAGGCAAATGGCTTGTCTCTATCCCAGGGCCTTCTCTCTTTCCTCACTGCCAAGCTCTCTTACTTCCCAGGGCTCCAGATCAAGACTCCAACATCAAAACTACTCCCTCTGTCCATTGCCTTGCCTTTTATATTTGATTCCCATGGGTGGGACTCAGCACCCTATTGACATGGCCCAGTTAATGCCCTAATCATAACTTAATCATGCCCAGATTAGCAGACCAGTTTACAAGCATAATCCAATATATACTTTTGGAATTCATAATTACATCAAACTGCCCAATAGCTATACCAGGTATCTAGAAAATTTAATAATTGGCCAAAACAAGCTCAAAATGGGACTTCCAAAAATATGTATACCAATGGAAAATAAATACTGAAATCTGCTTAACATCATTGGTCATTAGGAAAATGAAAATTAAAACTACAAAGAAATGCCATTATATAGCTACTAGAGTGGCTAACATGAAAAAATCACTAAGAAAAAATGCTGGTCAGAATATGGAGAAACTGAAACTATACATTGTTGGTAGGAAAGCAAAATGCATAGCCACTTTTATAAACAAAAGTGATGTTTCTTTTAAAGTTAAATATGTATTTACCATAGGATCCATCTATCACACTCCTAAGTATTTGCCCATGAGAAATGAAGTTATGTCCATGCAAATACCTGAGCACTAATGTTTCTAGCTGCTTTTACATATATCCCCAAACTGGAAATAACACAAATGGCCACCCATTGGTAAATGGATAAACAAATGGAACACTGCTCCCCAAGAAAAATAATAAACTATTATATGTATAGCATTATAGATGAGTCTCCAAAGCATTTTAAGTCAAAGAAAGCAGACAAAGCTATCTATATTATATGTTTTCATTTGTATGGCATTCTATATTAAGCAAAACTATAGGATCAGAGCAGAGGTGGGCAGGGCCTGGTGGTAAGTATGACAATTGTTTACAAAGAAGCTCAAGGAAACTTTTGAGGGTGATGGAAATATTTTATATTTCTACTGAATATTTGATACACTACACTAAACGTTTGTCAAAATTTAACATATTGAACACTCAAACAGAATGCTATATGTAAATTATACTTCAATAAATATTAAAAAAATAGATTTCCAATATAAAAAAAATGGTTTCTGAATGAGTCCTCAGTCCTCTGAGTAAGGAGGTGGACAGATGTCTTGAAGACAGAAGTAGAGGCATTGACAGCAGATAATATCAGAAATTCCACAACTTGGGGTACCCTTGAAGGTAGCAATAAAAACTGACGATTCTTGTTTTTATTGTTTTAAGTGGGGAATAGAACTCCTCTAATGGAAGGAGTTAAGTCAAGAACAACCACTTATTTTGTATGGACAATTATATAAACCCAAAATGCCAATTATCTATAATCCATAGAAGTGTATCATGAATAGATTTGACCTACGGACTCTATGCAGATGTTTGATATGTCAACAGTTACCTGTATATTCAGTGAGCCCAAATTCAGCCTTCAGAACTAGTACATATTGCTAAATCTACAATTAATGATCCATAATTGAATCAAAAGCACACAATTGTTTTAAAGATTACTCAATTCTGAGTTGAATATATGTATTGTTATACCTAATAACAGAAACTAAAATTTACACAGCCTCTGAAATTGTAGTTGTTCAAATGTCATTGTTTGACGCCACAATTTCAAAATAGAGAAGTTTCCCTGCTGATGTTTTGCAGTGTTTTATATAACCTAGGGGAACATAAATCTCTGGATAGGATCTAAATAAATGTTTAAGGAATACATGCCTTAAAATAATGTGGATAAATACATATGTGAGCAGATCTGCTTGGATTCTCCATTGTGTTTTTGTTACATTGTAGACAAGATGCAGGATTTTGTTGACAAGATTCAGGGTCGTAAAAATCTCTGGGAAGAATGAACACCAAGACACCAAGTGCAATGACTGTTTCCTGTGATTGAATTTACACACACGCACACACATGCACGCGCACATACAAGCACACGTTGAGAGAAAGAGAGACCCATTGCCGTTTGGACTTCGTGATTCCAGACATATGAGATAACAGGGTAGTGATGGAAATGAATTCACATATTATAATTATGTTGAGAAGCCAGTGAACTGTTTAAGAAAAAAAAAAAGACAGGACCTGAATATAACTTAGTATGGGCTCTGTAAATGTAGCAGTGGTATCTCTGCCTGTCCCCATGTCTCCAAATTAGAGCACAGGCTCAAACTAAAAAATACCCAACAATGATGAAGGGAGTTTACCCACTCAGTTGGAGGTGTGACTTCTCTTGGCATCGCAGAGGACTTCCTGTCACCATTTTAGAGGATTTGAATTAACATTCATGACCTCCAAACAGCCTGATTTCCCCAGGGTCTTTGAACACATTGAGTTGCCTTACTAGGCTGAGAGCCATATGGTATAAATTGTAAATGCTTGCTGCCATTCCCGAACATTTCTACCTGACTGATTTACTATGTTGCCCCGATGTTCACCTTGAGCATGAGAATCTCCACAGAAAATAAATGAACAAGCTAATTAAATATAGCTTATATTTGCATTTAACTTTATCCTATCAAGATGTTGAAGGAAGTTTAGTAGCTTCCCATTGTCAGTTTATAGCATTGTATGAATTCATTTGTTGGAGAAAAGTGTTGGAATAAACTTAATTACGATCACCATGTAAGTGTAGATATGTAGATTGTTAAAATTGTTTTTAAGAAATTTGCAATATGAACATTCAATGCAAATTATCACAGTAGGGAATTGAACAGTCACGGCTCAGCTTGAATTTTTGAACTCATGTATTTAAATATATGTATATTTAAATCCAACCAGAAATATTGGTAAAAATGCAATTTAGAGCTTATAAGTATATGGAAAAGAGAAGAACCCCAAAGCCCCAAATCATTAGGCTCTGGGTGAATGGACATGGGAGAAGAGCAAGGGGAACTTACAAGTTGGCGAGAAATGAATTTAGCATAATCAAACACAAAGGCAGAGAAAATTCTGGAAGGAATCTGAAATTGATATGCCATGTGCTCCTGAATTGAAAATTTAATAATACAGTATTGTCTCTAGCCCTCTCCCTTTGAGCATGATAGGCCAGGAACCTGGCGCAATGAAATCAACCAGTTCTCTTCTGAGGAAGTAGTTTTGTTCTGATCCAAGCTCTGTTCCATTATATAACAGATTTTATCTAAAATTCCTAATTTCTATTTTAATTACTAGGAATATAAACTCTTGCCAAACAACAAATCAGAATTCATCAAGATTGAATTGTATTTTATTTCTACCTAGAGGTAGAGAATTAGTCTTTTGGGAGACACAAATTAGGAGTAAGGCCAATGCTTATTCATTCTAAAGTAAAACCTTTGTGTGTAATGAATTATTTGTCGTAATTCTAGGAAGTGACATGCTTTAGGAATTATAAATATAAAGTCTATTATATTTGCAGAGTAAAATACTAAGCTATACCATTAAGATCAAAATGATATTTAAAAGAAAACTATAACTATAGTCTTCAGTATATTAAAATGTGATTTATTTGATACTTCATGCATCTATCCCTGGAAAAAGAAACAGCTTTTAATTTTTAAGTCTTCTGTGGCTAATGCACAACCAAACTTAATGAAATAAAATATAGAAATATTTGACAGTGTCAATTTCCTTTAAATTAGATTGTAATTAATTCAATAAGTGTTCATTGATGACCTAAAGCATGTGATGCATTTTGCCAATACCAGGTATTTTTTATTTTACTCGGAGACAATGGATGATATTGTTTGTGCCTGCAGACGTGACTTAATAAATGCTTAAGAATTATTTTATATAAGCAAAATAAGTAAATGAATAAGTGCCTAAAGTCTTAGAAAATTCCAAGTGATCTTATTTTGAGATGTTATATAACTTCTTCGAGCCCCAGTTTCTTCCATCGGAAAGAGGATCTAATTCACATTTAAATGAAATAATGCATACAAAAGCAATTGGCATATAGTCAGTGCTTGATAACGCAAGCTGATATAAATCTGTGACCCTGTACAATATACTGTTCTGTGTACTCACAGTAACTAGGCATGTTAAATTCTGTTCCTGGGCTCATATTTTCAATCCTGTGGCCATATGAATTTAGTTAGTTTAGGATAGGTATAGTACCATATCATTTTTTCCCTTTACACTTTTATGGTAATTTTCATATGGTCATTTCTGTGTTGAACAAATTTTAAATGGCTACTCATAAAAATATGCTTTTATGGGAAATTTTAGCTTTTCAAAAGTTTGGACGAATTTATATGCATAAAATTATATAAATTATACATTTGTAAGCATCATCTTTACTTAAAAGGTATCTAATAAATTAGTGTTGCTACACTGTTGCACACATATGTGAAGCTGCAAATAGAAAAACACAGACATCCAAAAATAAGATTGAATATTTTCTTAGAAATATTTCCAATACCTCATTAATAGAGGCACACATTTTGTGATTTTAAATTATAGTTTATGTATGGTTACATAACCCAATCCTCTCTACAAATAACTTATAGTAAAGGTAATATTAAGTTATACATTGGACCAAAAAAAGGTAGCCTATTCTGATGTGGAAAGAAGAAAGACATTTTTAGTATAAAATTTACTATGCAACACAAAAAGGCCAGATGGTGCACGCAATCCATTTGTTGAAAGGCTTCTAGTTCTGTGCATTGGAAGAAAACCAGGTGACAGTTTTTATCGAAGACATTTTCAAATAGCATATGACCTGAGAATAAAGATCTAGAAGATGACTTCCAACTAAAACCAAGCCATTCTTAATCAAAGCCTCACCATTTCAAATTAATCATCATAAATATTTTGTCTTCTCTAGCTTAAAAAAATCCCATTCTCCATTCTTTTCTGACACTTTCAATTTTTAAAGCACTTTTACATGCATAATCTTATTTTTTTCTCTTAACTGGATGGAATTGGCAGCAAAGATGAGAGAACAACTCCTTGCAGTTGGTGATTTTCCCAAGATCGCAGAGTTAGTAAATATGCCATGTGGTTCAGATAAAATATAAGAATAGCCAATGCTGCATGTCTAGAAATGAACAGCATTGAAACTATTATAGAAATAAAACTATCCCCATTTTACTAGTTTAGCTGATTTCTACCGTGAACATATATTCATATATGAGAGACTTAAAAGAAGAAAACATGTGCTTTTACTTTATGGCATGCATCTGTTTGGGCCAGACTGTGCTTTTTAGATGAACAACTTTATCCTTCACTAAGAAATTCTGGAGAAGTGTGATATCAGAGCTCAATTGAACTTGATATTTAAATTCATTGTACTAAAATACTGAATCTATCTGTGAACAACACAAAAATGAGATGGCATAATAACTGTGTCAGTATACTTCATTATATTGGTGCTTAGCTGTGGTATTAATTCATGAGAAAAAGATCTGGCATTTCCTTATATTTTAGGCATTTTCTTGAAATCTGCCTTTTTCCTTGAAATTTTTTGAAAATGCAGATATATAGGGTCCTTTCTCTGTGTATCTTTCTCTTCTCCAGCATTTCTTTTTAAAATTTATACACACCCCAAACCCACTGATTTTTGTTAATTTTTAAAATGAAAGATAACTTAAGGAACTTTAAGAGTTATGTTTATATATTGGCTTAAAAAGGAAGACTGCTCAATGGACATAATTAAATGCATTATTTTGATTAGCACCGGTATTATCTCAGTTTTATTGAAAATTAAAAAACTGGAATCTGCAAACTCTTCATGCTGTGGACCATATTGAAAGGAAGTAAATAACTGAAAGAAAATGCCAAGATCATTGGTGGCGACCCATCTGTACCTCCCAGAACCTCCATTTCACCTGAGCACCCTTAGGCATATAAATATGTGCCAGAAGGCACTGACTTTCAGTACTTTGCCACTTTTTTCTCTTACTAAAAATAATTTTCATGCAAAGAGAGAAAATGAAGGCTAAGTGGGTTAAGAAAGAATCCAAATAATTGATTAAATCATGTGCAGAATGGCAGTGTGTGGGGCACTTGGTATTAAAGCTCACCGAACATGCCATAAGTTACATGAGTTTGCAGAACAAAAGAAAACAGCCTGTGTTCTGTATAAGCAACTGCTGGCTGGTATGAAATGTGTTGTAAAATGTGGATGAGAAATTAAGGAAAGAACACTCCTTTCTCCCAATCTTCATATCGCCTCTGGTTCTTAGCCAAGTACAACAATTTGTTTTGTATTCTAGCTTAGGGCACCTTCCATGGCAGCAGGTGTTTGTTCTTTTTGATAAATGTCACTTCCTTAACAATAATGAAGCAAATAAGAGGACCAACAATTCCTCTAGCTGAGCAAAGGACAGACATAATACCTGCTAGGGATTATAGCCTACCAACATTGCGGCACCTCACCATATATTTTCACTATTAAAACCAAGTTGACTATTTATTTGGCACATTAGTTACCTAAGGATAAGTCCTGGTTTATTCTTATATCCTAGTTTATTCTCAAAAGTGTCAAGATTTGACAACTTTTATGACATCACACTTGTACCTATACAAGAAACAGCAGCATTTTAAACTTTTGCCAAAGTAGGAATAAACTTTTGAATGTGGTCAAATAGTAAATGATATTTGGATATGACTGAAGCCACCTCACACGTATTAGGAAGGTATTTGAAAGACTCTGGTCTGGTTGAAGTTACTTCACCATATTTGTATAACTTGTATGTAGTAGATTATTCACATACACAAAGGTGCCACACACAAACTCAAACACTCCTATGCCATAGCAACGTAATTTGGAATAAACGTTTTCTAAAAATCAAATAAACTAGTGCAATACTCTATAATAATGCCATTTAATTTTTAAAGTAATAAAAGAGAGGTGCGAGTCAAGGGAATAAGGAGGATATTGTTTCCATTGAAAAAAACATAAAACCCTGAATACTTCTCAACTCTTATAAGGAAACAAAAACACACACTGGTGATTTTGTGTGTGTGTGTGTTGTAAAGCAAGTGTTTTGGCTTGATTTTTTGGAGGAATTTTATTTAAAAAATTTTCTAACATTTAGCAAAATTGAGTATGAGTGTTCTTTAAAAAGCTCATAATTTCACTTCAAGGGTCCTCTAACAAAGATGCACAGGAAAATAAGATGTGCATTGAATACAGTTAGCAGACAGTGAAGTATAAAAAATAAGTCAACCTTCAGAAAGGGTGTTAGATGAATAAAATAGAGTGTATGTACCACTGTAAATGGTTAAAAGGAAAAACTAGATCTATATACACAACAATCAATTAGTTATTAAAAATAACATTCCATGTCAAAAATTAAGAAATAAAATCAGGTAGATATTAATATAGATGCACCAGCTTTTTTGGCTAATATTTACTGTAAATAATTTTCTATCCTTTGTCTATCAATTTTGCCATGTCTTCATTTTTAGGTGTGACTCTTATATACAGCATAGCCTTGAGTATTATTTTTTAATTTAATTTAACCTTTAACTTGAAATCTATAATTAGTAGGATTAATGTTATATTTAGATCAATTACCATCTTATTTCTTGTTCTGTATGTAATTTCTTTAGTACATTAATTCACTTTTCCCATAACTTTTGAATTAAGTATGAATTTTTGAATTCCACTTTCTACCTCTTTTAGTAATTAACATGAAAATTTTTACAGGGATATTTGTCTTAATCATTATTCCTACTCTGATTTTGTATAGCACATGGACCTTAGAATTCTTAAAATCAAATCACTCTCTCTTCCAGCTTTTTATTATTATTGTCTCATATTTTAATGCCATCTTTTTT